>JBDJHY010404772.1:0-13655 GCA_039654485.1 Withania somnifera | reverse complement strand
AATCTTTATCTAATTGACATTGTAGACTCAATGGAATTGGCAAAAAGGTATTTTGGGACCGTATAATCTGAGTAAGGCCCAAGAAAGCTATATATATAAAGGAAACAAGCTATAAAACTGTCAAGGATCCATACTATCAGTCCAACCAAGTCACAATAACTAGAGCAGTTATAAGAACACTCTAATACAAAAGAACCACCAAAATACAAAAATGACCCCGAGGGTCATTACATTTAAAAATATTATTATTTAAGTTCAATGAAATACTAAATAGATCATATATTTGTCTATGTGTCCATTTACTTATATAGTAGATAATTTAGCATATTAATTTTAGCTTATATATTGAAGATTAAATCATCATTTATTATAAGTATAAAGATTATATTCACAATCTAAGATGGAAATTGGGACAACCATCAGTATGATTGTAACACAAAATAAATATAACTTATCTTAATTATGGGACTGGTATTTTCCAACTTCTTGTGCTAAAACACTTTTTATGTATTGAACGGGCCAATTAGAGATGATTATTATACTCTGAATATTTATAAAAAATTCTCAAGATCATTAAGAGTACTTGTACTCTTAGTCTTGATATAATTATTATGGTCAATATCATTTGTTTTTTATATTTACCTATCAAAGGGTGTATAATAAACCTTCCAGTCATGTTTATGTTTTTGTGCTTTTATTAAATCTTAGGGCTTTCCTGTAGTTTCCTCAAGTCATTTATAATTTTTCGGACTGGTGGTTCAGTTTTCGGGTCATTCATTTAGTTGTTATGTTTATTTCCCTGTTTTAGAACTTTAACTTTTGAAATCATTGACTTCAGTCAATATTCATTAAAAATGAACTCAAAATCAAAATGTAAAAGTCATGCTATCTTTGAAACATGGATTTTGGTCCAGAAGGACTCCTGCTTCGTGTCCAAAATCCTTTGTTGTAATTTTATTATATTTTCGTGTGCTTTGGACCTCCGAGGTTTGACTTTGGTTCAGTTATAATGATGAAAGCCTCAGATTAAAAATTCAACAATGTCATCAGCTCCAAAATATCGAGTTTTGATTAGGTGAGTTGTTTGTTTGGGTCCTAGGCTACCCAGGATCATGTTGAGTTCTCGGTTGAAATTATGAAATCTAGATTAAGGGGTGACTTTAGCTAATATTTTGACACTATGATCTCGGATCAAAATTTTCCCTATGTTGTTGAGTTCGAGATATTTTTTTGGTACGATTTTCATATTTGGTTTTTGTTTATCGGGTTTTTAATGCATTTTAAACCCTATCATTTTCCTTAGATGGTTTATGTTAGCTGGTATATCTCTATTGATCTTCATGATCATGTACAAGGTTAAATGATCGCGAAGGTTTAACTTTTTGGTCAATGCGATCACGACCATGTGTTACGTGATCATATGATGTTGACCTTCCCTTTGACCAACTCTCCTTCTTCACGATCGTGATGCTTAAGCCTCTCTATTCTTTATGATCACGAAGGCCTCACACAGTACTGATGCACCAAAATCTTCTTTTACATGATCACAGTAAACTGAATGTGACTACGATGATGTCATCTGCCAAATGTATATATTCAAAAATCAACCTTTTAGCTTAAATCTTCCATTTTTTCACTCTAAACCCCATTGTTGAACTTGAAACTTCACGAGGTTCTATATTTAGGCTTGGGAAGTGTTAGGGAAAATTTATAATCATTTTTTTTTGTTCTTTGGTAAATTTTGCACTCTAACTCTATTGAATTCCATCCATAATTTTCAAAATTTCACCAAGTTCATTCTTCATTTTATTTATTGATTGTAGCTTGATTCATAGCTCGCCTTTACTCTAAATTTTGGGTATAAGTTCCTGGTAATATGAAAACTCATTGATACTTTGTTGTGGAGTTTTGAATTATCATGCCAGTGGGTTCGTTTTGACTCAAATTTTGACCCCAACTTGAATCCTATCTTTATGGGTATCGTTTGATTTATTTTAATGTATATATTATTATTTTTCTATTTTTGTAATCATTTGGGTTTATTTTGAGCATTTTGGAGTTGTTGAAGCTATTTTCCTCAATGTTTGCGAGTTTTTCTTCGGACATCAGGCGGGTTATGGTATACCGATCTTAGACTTGGCTCATATTAAAAATAAATGTACTAATTAGTATCCTTTAGGTTGAGAATTATATGATTGGTTCCCTTGATACAATGCGCTTCTCTAGCCTGATTCTTGATTTACGTTTTGGTATTTTATTATTATTATAGATTAGCATGTGACCCTGATTGGTATTTATTAGTTCTGTAATATAGATGGTGAGATTATGAGAATTTCTATGAGTCTCAAAACTTGATGACTGATTATGATTCTTGTAGTGACAACGAGCCTGTAAAGGGCCGGCGGGATGATTGTATATGTGATTGACTGTGGTTGTACATAGATCATTATAAAACATAGATTTTTCTTTATTGGTTTTTGCTATTTTATGGACAAGGGACCAATAACGTTGATTTTGAAATCTTGTATGACCTTTAAGGCCCTTTTTCGAGTATTGATGATCGGCATCATTTTAAGATTTGTAATAAATGAAAGTTGATGACACTAGATTTGATATTACTTCCTAATACCTTAATGAATTCAATTTATAAACAGGAAGTTTGATGATCTTACAAATGGTTTTATTAGACTTTTTTTAGACCCAATTGTCAATTGGGCTTCTAGTACTTATATTTTTTCTACTTATTTTAGTCCAAGCCTTAAACCTGACACCGGATATAGTGATCTTACTAGTACTTATAGATTCAACCTGATATCGAATGTTGAGTATTAGACATTACCTGATTTTATATTCAAATATATTTGGGCATGAATATGGAGTTTTTTACTAGTTCAGACTCGATGACCGCCGACCACATGCATTGAAACCCCAAGATACAACAGTTATGATTTTTTGGTTATGAGATATCAATTATGAGATTCATGAGTAGTATGCAGTGAATGCCTTCATGGGCCCTGCTGATCTAGGATGTAGTCTGCGAAGGGGTATCTTTAGAGGACTCCCACAGGTCCTGCCTATGCGAGCCATAGATCCATAAGAGGGTTCATACAGTACTTTGAGATACCTAATATTATTGCATCATATTTGTGTTACTTTTTTTACTTGTTTTCTTTGATATACCTTCTGGTTTTGTAGGGGATAGCGAATGAGCTTGACTTGTTTTTACCTTCCTTGCTTATGGGGCCTTTATGAGGTTTTATTTATGTTTATTACTTGTTACTTACTTCTGGTTTCCTTTACTCCTGCTGTTAATTTAGTAGCTATTTGGTCAAACCTCACCTAGTGAGCTCTATTTATTGAGGTCATCGGTACACTGCCTTTTTTTATTTCCTTATTTTTTTATCTATTGCAAGGACGTAGGTATGTCTTCACTTCTTTATATGGGTTCTTCTATTACTATTGATAGCTAAATCATTTATTTGTGATCTCTTCGTCTCTGCTTTATCTGTAGTTAGATTTCTTGCCCGTATTTACTTTTCTTGTTTTCTGTGACTTATTTCCTTCATTATATGCTATTTACTATTTTTATTTCTTTTATGTGCCTAGTCATCCTATGATAACTATTGGGTACCTGATTGCTTCAGCTATTTGGTACTCATACTATACTTCTGCATTTTCTAGTGTAGATCCTAGTACAAGTTTTCAATGTTGATCACAATTTCAAGGGCAGCTTTTGAGTTTCAAGGTAGATGAGTGCTATTCAGAACCAGAGCCTAACTTTATCTCTTCAGGTCCTTTATGATCTACAATTGTATCTATATATTGAAATCATTGTATTTCCTTTTGCATTTTGTTTAAGCAGCTTATTGTACCGGTTTACCAAATTTTGGGGTTTATTTCTATTTTATGATATTAGAACCTGAGTCATCTTCTATCTTCTATTTTTGTTATTGTTTCTTCTTCTATATTTGTTAGATGGTCATCGACAGTGGGTTAAAGGTTCCCTCATGACCTAATAAATCATGTCCTGACAAGGTGAAACTCTTTTTTAGGTTAAACAATTTCTGATAGATTGAATAATGACATATGAGATTTGTGAAATAATGATCTGTTGATAGAACTCAAGTTCCAATCTTGAGATTGATGATATCCCTTTACATTTGCTTATAATTTTTCAGTAAAAAATCTATAGGTGGATTTTGTATCTATCATAAGAAATACGTTAAGTGTTAGTACAAAGGATAAATTAGTTAATAAAATTAGATGTTATTTTTTAGATATAAAATTTGTATTCAATAGTAAGACAACCAGAAACTTCAAAACTTTTAAAAAATATAAGGTACAAATAACCAAGTCCACTGAATGCATAGTGTATCCGTAAGGAAATTATTCCTCTCAAGTATCCGAGGTTACAGAATATATCCTCCAAAGATAAAATAATCGACTTCTACATAATAACAGCACCTTAAATTTGTAGAGAAGGAAACCAACAAAGGTTGCAAATCACACTTGATCGTAAGAAACGTAGAAGAAATGATAGAATTTCATTAATAATATCTGAGGAAAAATCGGATATTTATAGCCAAAAAGTACCTCTTCGTTAGAGAAGCAATGATTTAGAAAAATTACAACTTTTTTTAAAAAAAGTTGCATGGTTTCATATGCGTCACGGCCATGTGCGCCTGCACATAGCCCATTGTACATAAAATCCCTATCTAGAATGATGTGTATTTTGTACATGCCCTCCACACATGAAACAAAACTCTGAAATAAAGTGATGTGTCCATTCGGAACATGTGCAGCTGTACATAGAGGATAAACTATTAATTTTAATTTTTAGATCAAATAATTTCTATAAAATTAAATTAAAATAAGTTTTATCCAA
The DNA here is from genome assembly GCA_039654485.1 of Withania somnifera. Lineage (NCBI taxonomy): Eukaryota > Viridiplantae > Streptophyta > Magnoliopsida > Solanales > Solanaceae > Withania > Withania somnifera. The sequence continues at coordinate 8,770 of JBDJHY010404772.1, read as the reverse complement.
AAATATCATCTCTCAATCGATCATTTGATAAATTCAAATCTATAACCGAATTCAAATTTGAAGTCAAAGTTAAAGTCGAGTTGATTGGGCGACGACAATGGGGGCACAAGGAAAATATTCTTCTTAGCTCATCCATAGCATGAATATATTAAACTCAATATAAATACAAAGAAGTTCATTTCTCCTACCAATGTGGGAGAAACGTGCTTTCATAATGTAAAGTAAACTTGACTTTGAAATTTTTATTTTCCTCCAAAAAATATTCCTATATTTTTTATATACTTTTCTTTTATACACACAAACATATATATATATAAACCCAAAAATTCCCCACATGAATGGGAAATGACTATAATTCGCAAAGAATATACGGATAATGTGTGATTTACTAGCAAAGACTAATTACATTTGGATAAGCCGGTTTCCCTTTGAACTTTTGGTAGTAAACTTATATTGGATGCACTAGATTAATTGGTAGATATGATATCTTGGAAAATTTATTATACACATAGATAATATAATTCATACAACCAACCTTTAACCATCTACGGTTCTCACAGAGACATTAACCATCTATGGTTCTCACGGCTTAGTTTGTTTAGGTCATGAACTCTCTTAGTTTCATGAGTGTGTAGTACTAACATTCTCACTGAAGTGTCTTTCACTTCACACTCACATGGGCAATTCCTAAATGTTTAATCCTATAGATAAACTATTTGGTCATATCTGCAAAACTTAGAAACCACTAAAAAGCTTAAACCCCTAAAAGCTCAATCTTTGTTTCTGAACATTGTCTTTATCGTGAGAATGAGTTGAGTTATTTGACAGTGTTAAACAATCATATATAAATTTATTTGATATTTTTGAACTTATTTGTTGGTATCTCCAGTCTTCTAGCTAGAGTTACCACCATAATAACTTGTCCTAGGCCTTAAACCCATTTCCCTTAATGATCTCTTAACTGCCTCTCTATATAGGCCTTTTATAAGTGGATCTGACACATTATGCTTTGACTTTACATAGTAGAGTGATAATTCTACTAAAGAGTAGTTCTTTAACAATGTTATGTTTTTATCATATGTGATGAGATTTACCATTATATGTAGTGCTCCAAGTCCTTTCAATTGTCGTATGTCTATCACAGTGTATACATACAGGTACCAATGATTTGGGACAGAAAGGAATATCTTCCAAGAAATTTCGAAGCCACTCCGCTTCTTCATCAACCTTATCTAAAGCTATATATTTAAATTTTATTATAGAGCATACAATACATACTATTTCAGAAGATTTTCAGGACACTACTCCTCCACCAAGAGTAAATATATACCCACTTATGGATTTAAATGTCAAACAAAGTCAAGATTGACCTTAAGTTTGTATTTTGGAGTTTTTGTTTGCAATTTATGCCCAGTTGTGGGATTTAGTTAAGTTTAAGGCCTAAAGTGAGGCTAGAGTGAAGTTTTGATGTTTGGAGTGTCGGATCAGAATTCTGATTCTTCCGTCAGCTCCGTAATGGTGAATTTAGACTAGTAAGAGTGTTGGTGTTCCTGGTAGTGTGCCCGGTATAATTTTAAGTACCTTGGTGGAGTAGTGCATTTTTGGCTATCTCTTGTTTGAGGGGTCATTTTTTTTTAAAAGACCTCGGATGGCCATTTTGGAGATTCCATTGGATCTATAATGTCATTTCCATTCTATTTACATATTTTGTTTATTGAAATTAGAACCGAAAAAATCATTCTAGACCCCTCGGATTTCTTGATCTGAGCTAGTATGAAATTGCAGGCACAGACCGCCCTTACGAAAGGGGGTTGCACCTGTGAGGTGTGGTCGCCCCAGCGGACTTCACCCCTGCTATCAATTTTTTTCCCTAACGAGATTAGTAGTGGCTTTAAGTAAATGCAATCCCTTTAGCCATTCCATTTAGAAAATCAAAAACTCGACTTTTCTTCCAATTTCTAAGGCATAAACTTGAGGAAAACCTTCCAATCTTGAAGATAAAGTTCCCAAAAGATTCTTTGCATTGTCCCTACTTCCGGTAAGTTCTTCTTCTCCTTTAATTCGTAAATTCTTGGGTTCCTCCACTAATGAACCTCAATTGATGAAGTGATAAAATCATGCCTTAATCCCTATATTACTGAGTAATTTTTTATTCCCTAGTATATTTTACTTCTAGTATCATTAATACATCAAAATTCCAACGTTTAATCCATAAAAATTACATCTTTGACCCCGTTATAGTCAAATCTATTCGAGCTATTTTAAATCCCTACCCATACCTGAATTATGCTTAATTTTTCAGTATGGGTTCCTTGCAACGTTGGGATCCCCTTTAGCGAAGTTTATTTTCAGTTCCGGCGAGCAGGCCTCATAGGCCCAATTTTAGGCCAAGTATGGAACCTAGAATGAATTATACCGTTAGACTCGTATTGACATATGGAATACTTCTATGCAAGTTTTAGATCATCCAGAGCTCGTTTGATGTCAATAGGAGTACTATTCGTGAACTTGCAGTGCTTTAACGTCGAACGACAGGTAGGCTCCGTGGGGCTATCTCTGGACTTATTGATTTAATAATTGTACTAAATAGCATCCCTGGTTGGCTAGCTAGGTAGATATAGTGATCCTATACTGTTCTTTCGTCCTTCCTGTGTTGATACATATTTTTGGCATCCGATTTATATAGTGTCTGTGACTTAGAAAGTGTCCAATGATACATGTGCAGGGGCATAGGAAATTGTTATTACATGATCATATATTGATATATACTTGTTGATACGTTGTGAATTCACGACACGAGAGGTTGGGCCTATGGCTCCGATGAGAGTGTATTGGGGCTGGGTCAATATCACCACCTGAGTAATAAAACATGATGGCTAGAGGTTGATTTTGGTACTAAAGATGGTTAATGACATAAAATGGAAATATTATAATAATAATACAAGTAATACCTTTTTACTGTTTAGACTAGGCGTTGTATTGAACACCCGGTAATACTATTTTCACTTATTTTAGTCCAGGCCTTACATTCTAGTATCGAAAAATATTATTTTTCTCATAAATAATCTGTTCGGCAGTGAGTACAGTCACTGGTACTTGAGTCCATCGTAGTATAGCAGTGAGTACTTCTTTTTTACACTTGTCATATTGATGGTTATAGATACATTGATGATACAGTACCTTGAGGATATTGGTGATACAGTATATTCAGGTATTGTACGCCCTGACTTACCAAGTACGGCTTGATGAGACTATTGATACTAGGTACGAGATACCAAACTATTAATACCCTTAAGGCTCTAAGATTTGGGATGCGAGGTTATGATTACGTTAGAGATTGTACGTGGTGACACACCTCCATGGACCTTGTCTCCGGATTACGGCGACACGGAGGGGGGTATAGGATAGAGGAGTGATATACCGGGAATATCTAGATTAGCCTTCCATGAGTTCTGCCTGCTGGACCTACGGGTACCAGAGGAGAAGCATACGCAGGACTGATAACTTCATGATGTGTATTTATTTTTCTACACTTGTTTTCTTTAGTGTACCCCTGGTAGTATGTGGATGCCTATGGGTGAGCATGTTTCTGTGTACGTTGTGCTTCTTTCTGGGGGACTTATCAGTGTTTACTTGCACTACTTTATTAAGCTTATTACTGCTTAGTTGTTATTATTGGCTAATTGATACTTCATGTTATGTGGGGTATTGTGCCTTATACTATTATTCATTCATCTACCCTTTACTTGGAGTTATCGGTATACCGTCCATGTTCTTCTTTGGTCTTCTTTTTCCTCTTTTTTATTATATTATTATTCATATTTACTGTTGCGAGGATTCTGGGTACGTTTTTCTTTTTATTGTCTGAGATCATGTTTTGTGATTAGCTAGCGGTTCATGTCTACTTGTACCTGATTCTTATTTAAGTAGCTAGCTTCCCTTGTTGAATTATTTGCTTATGTGACCCCTTTTTTTATTGTATTCGATTATTTACTATTTTTATTATTATTATATGCTCAGTGGGCCCTCAAAGCCTACTGGGCACGGGTTACTTCGGCAGCTTGTACTCATACTACACTTACATATGTGCAGATCCAAGTACAGGTGCCCAACCGTGATAACAGATAGCTGTTTGTGCATATCACATTCTATTTTAGAAATTCAGGGTGAGTTTGGCGTCTGGCTTTACCTGCTTCTTTTTGACATTAGTGTTCTATTTGATCTCCCTATATTTTTGGAGATACAATTTTTTTAGACAATTTAATTTCTTATTTTGTACTTAGTGGTTCATATGACATTGATATCGATTTTGGAAATATTATTTTGACTCTATTACTTTTAATTTATTTACTTATACACTATTATTTTAAAAATTGTGCCTTTCGTATTTAATATAGTAGTCCTCCGCTTTGACTACGGACTACAGGGTTGGTTCTCCTACTGGTGGGATAGTATGTGTTATCATGATTTGCGAAATCGAGTCATGACTGGCTGTGATAATGATAACCCTTGAGAAGTTCTATGAATTCTTATCCGTAAGATTAATCAGCAACTCCTAAGTATTTCACATCAAGTTAATTAGCCAACGTCCATTTTGTAGCATTTATATCAGAAATGTCTCTACTGATGATCAACATACTATCAACATACAAATAAACAATAAATTGATTATTCAGAGTGCTTTTAATATAGACACATTTATCACACTTATTACTTTTGAATCAATTTGCCAACATTATTTGTTTAAATTCTGTATGTCATTGTTTGGTGCTTGTTTTAGTCCATAAAGAAAGTTAACAAGATTACACACCTTTTTTCTTTATCTAGAACTATAGAACATCTCAAATTATTCCATGTAACTCTCTTCCTCCAGTTCTCCAGTTAAGAAAATAGTCTTCACATCCATTTGATGGATTTCAAAAGCTTGTCATAGTCAGTGCAACTAACATACAAATAGATGTTATTCTTATTATTGGTGAGTATATGTCAAAATAGTCAAGACCTTCCCTTTATCTATAACACTAACAACAAGCCTTACTTTATGTTTGTCAATAGATCCATCAGCTTTCATTTTCCTTAAAGATCCATTTCAAACCTAAAAGTTTATTTCTTGGAGAAAGATCAACCAATTCCCAAGTATGATTACCTAAAATTGATTCAATACCACTATTGATAGCCTCTTTTCAAAATAATGAGTCTGAAGAATACATGTCTTCTTTAAAAGGTTCGAGGCTCATCTTTAAGCAAAAATACTAGAAAATCTAATCCAAAAGAAGTAGTTATTCTTTGACGTTTACTATACCTTGGATTCTATTCATCCATTTTATTTTTCTTTAGATCTTCCCGAAGTTATTTAGATTCTTTACTTGACAACTCACGTTCAATTTTATACAGATAAATATGTTCAAAGAATTAAGCAATTTCTTATTATATTATCTTATTAACATGAAATCAAAATATTCGAATTTGTTAATCATAAAAAGACATGTTTACTATTTGTAGCATATCTTATGAAGATACAATACACGGTCTTTGATCCTATTTTCACCCTTTTAAGTGTAAAAACTTGGACTTTGGCTAAACACTCCACACTTTAAAATATTTCAAGTTGGATTATTTTTTTCTTTTCACTTTTCATATGGAATAGATTGTGTCTTGCTATGTGGAACGCTATTGAGTATCCAATTAGCTATAAGAATAGCTTCCCCAACAATTCATCATTTTTTTCTTTCCATAATTTCATTTAATTGAGGTGAGTATGAAGAAGTTGTTTGATAGACAATTCTATTTTCCAAACATATCTCTCAGAAGGAGATTCATGCTCTCCACCCCTATCACTTCTTATTGTCTTGATCTTTGTGTTCAACTGAGTTTCAACTTTAGTTTTATATTATTTAGATGCTTTAATTGGTTCATTTTTACTACTAAGCAAATAAAAATAACAATATCGAGTACCATCATCAATCAAAGTTATAAAATAGTTTTTCACTACGAATTGGTATTGACTTCATATTACAAACATAGATGTGAATTAAGTCTACAGGATTGGAATTTCTTTCAACAAACTTAAGGATATTTTATAAACTTTGACTCTACACAAACTTAACATTGTGATTTATTGAATTCAAATTGAGGCTAATTTATGAAAGATTTTATAATTCACATCTCCCAAACGAGAATGCCATAAATTATTTGACTCAAAAAAGTAAGAAAAGCATAAACTTTATTCATATAAATTGAAATTACAATGAGTTTGAAAAAGCCCTCAGTTTGGTAACCTTTTCCTACATACTACAACTTTATAAAAAATAAAGACACATTTAATTTCATTCTTAGTAAGAAGTGAAGTTGAAACCAAGTTCTTCCGCATTTTTGAAATATGAAAGATATTGTTTAGAGTCACCACCTTGCCAGAGATCATCTTCAAACAAATCTTGCCTATTCCTTCAACTTTTGTTATCGCAGAGTTAGAGATGAAAATGATCTCATCGGATCCAAGGAAAGTATATGTTGCAAACAATTCATCCCAGAATCTATTCACCATTCTCTTGGATTGAACACCAAATTGCGCTCTGAAAGAATGATGCAAAGATCATGAATATCGTCAAATGCTTCATCGATGTTTTCTTGGTCCTTTTTGTTGTTCTTCTTTAGGGCCCGTGAATCTTCTACCTTGTAGGCAACCTTGACATAATTATAGCAATTTCGCTTAAATTTTTTTTCTTGTTCTGTTCTTTCAGTTGAGTAGAAGATTTATTCCTCTTCTTGCCTTTTAGAGGAGGCTCTTCAATAATATTTGCACCAGATATTGCAGTATTTCCTTTAGACCTCTTTTTTGCATCCTTGTTGTTCTCTTCTGTTCTCAATCAGACATTTAATTCTTTAAGAGAAATTGTCATTTTTTTCCCTCTTGTTCTTTAAGTAGTTCTTAAAATCTTTCCATGAAGGAGGTAAATTCTCAATAAAAGTTGCTACTTGAAATGTTTCATTTATTACCATTCCTTCAAAAATAAGGTTAAAGTTAGCAAGACATTCCATATTCATAATAATAGAGATATTAAAACTTTTTATACCTTCTACAAGGAGGTCATGCACGATAACTTGTAGTTCCTAGACTTAGGTCATGACAGTCTTGTTGTCAATCATTTTGAATTCCAAGAATTTTGCAGAAAAAAACTTCTTTAATCCAGTAACTTCTGTTTTCTAAAGACCATTGAAGTTTACACATTCTAAAAACGTTGTACTAGCCATCTCTAAGCCATTGAGTATATAATTTTTGTATAAGAAGTCAAGTGTTTTCATCTTTCAGTAACTACAAACTTCTCATTTCAAGAGTTTCTTCTGCAAAGACAGGAACATCTTTCTTGGTGTAACATTGAAGGCTTAAAGTGGTGAGGTAGACAAATATTTTATTCTTCCACCTATTAAAGTTTATTGCCAGGAACTTTCTAGGAGTTTCTGCTTCAGTCTTGATTGGTGTAACCTTTATGCGTCTTATTTATCTAGTATGTGTTGATGTGGCCAACACTATTCACCACAGAATCATTAGTTTGTTATGTTTCAATAGTAATCTTCACTGAAAATGATACATATTCAACTTTAGTAACTCAATGAAGTTTTTATATTCTTCGAACCAAATACCAATTCAGCAAAGTTTTTATATTCTCCAAACTTAGGGAGTAGAAAATTAAAAGATTTAAATCTCTAAATGATCAATAAAACAACACAATAAAAAATACTAAGTTGTTCCTTAAGAACAATGAAGTTTTTATATTCGTCCAATCATAACCGGAATGAACTTGAATATTCTGATGAAGTTCTTATATTATTCAAATCAAAATATAAGTTCAAATAGAGTAGAAAACCATAAAGGTATTAATCTCCAAAAATTATCAACACAGATATAACAAGTATATTAATTTCCTTAAGATTGTTATTTTCAAGATATAAAATTTGAATTCAATAATAAGAACAACAGACAACTTCAAACTTTATAAAAAAACTAAATGTAGAAATGATCACACTAAGATATGAATGCACATTGTTTCCTTAAGGAAATTATTCACCTCATGTACCCGAGGTTTCAAAATACATCCTCCCAAGATAAAATGATCAACTTCTCTAGAGTAATGGTACCTTAAATTTTGTAGAATCGCGAAACACTCTAAGGTTCCAAATCACACTAAATTTTGATTGTATGAAATGTAAAAGAAATGATAAATTTCGTTAACAATATCTGAGGAGAAATTAGATATTTATATCCAACAAGTACCTCTTGGGAAAAGAAGCAATGGTTTAGGAAAGTAAATAAAAAAAATTGGATGAATTCAAATGTGTCGCGGCCATGTGCGGCCACACATGGCCCATCGCACATGAAATCTCTCTGTAGAATAATGTGCGGGCGCACATGCCCTACGCACATGGAACAAAAATCTGAAACGAAGGGGTGCGTCCCTTCAAAGCATATGCAGCCGCATATGGAGGAAATTGAGTATAATTTTTTGGATAAAACAATTGTTATACAATTAATTGTAAATAAATTTTATCAAAAAAGATAGTATCCAAAGACGAAGTCAAAGCCGAGCGAGTGATGACGATAAGAGGTGTGTATTCTTCTTAGCTCATCAATAAAATAAAGATGTTAAATTCACTATAAATACAAAAGAAGTTCCTTTCTCCCACCAATGTGGAAGAAATGTGCTTCCATAAAATAAACTTTACTTTGAAATTTTTATTTTTATTTCCCTCCAAATTTGTTCCCTCCATATAT
>JBDJHY010404559.1:0-18094 GCA_039654485.1 Withania somnifera | reverse complement strand
TTGTGTTTTTTATTTTGGTTGTAGCTGAGATCAACATTTGGCTTTTGATGAATTCTCCTATAATAACAGCTATTATTCTAACATTCAAATGACACCATTTGAGGATTTATATGGCATACATTGATCTTCAATTGGTTGGTACAGTAGTGTTGAGATCTTGCCTCAGACTTCTGACTTGATTCGAGATTCCATAGATAGAGTTTGGATTATTTATGATAGGTTTTAGACAGCATAGAGATGACAGAAGGGCCATCAGACCATAGAGTTTGGCCTCTAGATTTTAGTGTTGGGGACATGGTATTCTTGCGAGTTTATCCCATGAAGAGTGTTATGAGATTTGGATGGAGAGAAAGCTTAGCCCCAGGTTTATCAGGCCATATGAGATTACGGAGTGGATCGGTGAGATTGCATACCAGTTAACCCTACCCCCTAGGCTGCTATTTATTCATCCGGTGTTTGATGTTTCTTTACTTTGTTATTATGTGCTAGATCCCTCTTATGTACTTCATTGTGAGTCAGTTTAGCAAGAAGGCCGATTATCTTATGTCAAGGAGCCTGAGGCCATTATAGACAGAGATATAAGATGTCTCAGGTCTAGAGATATTCCAGTTCTGAGGGCTTATTGAACTCACCGCTCAATCGAGGCAGCTACCTGGTAAACGGAGAGGGATATGCAAGGCTAGTAACCTTATTTGTTTGACTCTCCAGGTACTCCCTTCTTTTTTAAACTATCGCGGATGGAAGTTCTTTTAGTGGGGAATAATGTAACGACCTTATGTGTCATTTCCATATTTAGAGCATCCTTGTAGCCTCCCCAAGTCATTTATGACTTATTGGGATCGATAGTTTGATTCCCTGGCAGTTTATAGCTTGTTTCTTTTATAATTATAGCACTGTTAGGACTGTCTTACCTTATTTTACCAATCGTCTTTTTGTTGATTTTTTGGGGTCCAAAATATTTATTACATGAAGACTCCAACTATGAATTATTGTAACCAAACTCCTTTTCTATTCTAATCCTTAATTATTTAAATTGAGGTTGGTTAGGCACCAAAGCATCGCGATCACATGGAGCTGGTTGCAATTGCAAAGACCAGGACATTTGTGCATCGCGATCGCTTGAAAGTGTAATGTGATCATGTAGGCTAAGGCATCCAGGACTTGCGATCGTGTTGAGGTGGAACACAATCACATAGGAGACTTGGAAGGCCTATAAATAATTTCTTTTTGATGAACTTTTGATAAAATTCTCCCCAAATTCTTAAAATCTAGAGCTTAGATGAGTAAATTAAGTGGTTTAGTTGAGGTTCTACTTTGTGGAATCATATTCTGCTGGTTCTACACTCGATTTTACTAGGTAATTCTTCATTTTTTCTATTATAGTAAATTTTTCATGTTATATAAAGTTTCCAGGGCTTATATATTCAATCCCTATCGTTATTTTGAGCCCTGTTTTGTACACCATGATGTATGGCCTGTGCTCTACATGTTGGTATCAGTGTTTCCTTTTCCAAGCTATTACGATTTACGAACCCGTTATTAGTTTGGATTTGGTCCCCAATATTTATACAGAAATATGGATCTTGTTTCAATTGTCCAGACCCGTGAGTTATGTTTTTCCTAGGCTCGTAAAATTTTGAGCTTTATATAGGATTTTTGGGATATTTGGGCATACTTCTCTAAGATACCAGATACTTTTAGAATCTAGGTTGTCTATAGTCTTCTTTATTCAAACTGGGTATTAGTATGGTATATTTATTATAAATAGAAAACTCGGGCCTAGGACTACTAATCAGGCCCCGATTTGTTGATCTTTCAGCCTATGGCCTACTTTGCTGGCTTTTAACTTGTTTAATTACCCTGGGGCTATATTTCCCTAGCACATGTTCATCACCGACTCTGGAACGTAGTATGGTTGGGGGAGGAGTCTCACCTTTGGTGCGTAGTTTTCATATGTTGAATATGGAACATAAAATGGTTGGGAGGGATTATACTAGCAGTTAGATCTTAGCAGTTGTCTACTGATGTAAGCTGGTGGATTTAGAGCCGATCTAGGTAGGCTGATTATTCTGCATTCTACCTGAGATATTATGTATGACTAAAATATGTATGTTCTCTTGGCTATAGATAGCCGGAAACTATTGACCTCCGCTGTGAGATTATGAACTGGGGAGGGAGTACGAACACTATTGCCTCCGTTGTGAGATTATGAATCGAAGAGGAAGCATATGAGCACTATTGATCTCTGCTGCAAGATTATGAATAGGGGAGGGAGCATACAGATATTATTTCCCATGGTTGCTAGATTATGAACCGAGAAGGGTACGTATGGACACTATTTACTTTTCAGTACCTTTTTGCATTGCATCTTTATGTGTTGACTTGTACTCTTTAGGAATTACGAGGGGAGGTGCCTGTTGGGTTGCTTGGTTGCCAAGTTATACGCACCGGTAGTATGGGATGCCATTTGAGTTTTTCACTAATAATCTTGGCTATTCCTTTTTAATTCTGGTAGGTACTGTTGATGCACTTATTGCACTCTTTGTTAGCTTAGTTTGGTGTCGGTTGTAATCTCTTATTGGTCCCTTCTTGTGCTAGTTATGTTAGAGCTTCAAGTATATGTCACATTTGGTCATGATTTTCTTATGGAATAGGATCTAGGTGTCACATTGTGGTAGTGAATTCTCTTCATACTTGTTAGTTGATACTGAACACACTGATAGCTAACCTTAAACTGCACTTACTAGTTATTACTGCAGTTATGACCTTCCTATTATACATTATATGCCAATGCCTTATTTTTTCTTGATCACTTTTTACCTTGTTTATGATTACCTTTGCCAGTTGGGATATGATGCCTACGAAGTACCTGTTGTTTTGGTATTCATGCTACACTTCTACATCGTTTGTGATGAAGATCATAGTAAGATCCAGCAAAGCCGACGCGATCATACGAGTAGATGGTGTTGTTACAGAAGAGTTTAGTGAGCAGTTGGCGACCTTACTGACCCATTTTCCTTCTGTTGAAAGAATTGTCCTAGTTGGTTCTGGGATAGATATTTTGTAGTTTGCCTTGTTGTGACCAGTATTTGGTACTTTCTATATATGGATGCTCTACCGCTATGATATGAGGTTCTGGGAAGTTAGTTTTTGCATATTTCTATGTGGTGTTTCTAGTATTTTATTCATCTCCCTTTTTCTTCTCTTTTGGTTCTTGGTACTGGACCCTTTCTTAATGCTCTGGTCTTGGGCTAGTCTTATCTACCGGTGAGATATAGATGTCATCAGAACTTAATTTCAGGATTGTGACAGGAATACGATATCCAATATCCATAGGGACCCTTAATTAAATAGATTATGCATAACACTAATGTCATAATATACTTGAATAGTAATAATATTTGAATAGAGAATAGTTTGAGTAGTACCAAGTTCTATTAATTGACCAAACAATTTTAAATAAGTTTAACAGTGTATCTGAAAAGCCTCTACATAAATCAATAGTGAGTTTTAGGACAAGCCCCTAAATAACTCAGAATGCTAAAACCAAATAACTAAATAAATGTTTCAACATAAAAAGCCAACAAAGATCCATGACTATACTCAAAGAATGAGGATTCACCAAAGTTGTACTACTACAAATGAAGATCTCAACAATCCACAAGTTCAAGAAGGAAAGCCCCAATATATATTATAAAAAAAAATACAGCAAAGGAGTATGTGGTCAGTACAAGGAACATACTAAGTATGTAGGCAATGCATCATGTAAAACTATAAGTAACTATGTTGAACTAAACAGAAACCTGAACTGGGTATATCTTTGTAAAATATGTAAAATGATCTACCATGAGTCATAATTTTATGAAAACTAAACTAAGAAAACACATTTATAACAATTATCCGAAAAAGTTATGTTTGAGTAAAATCTAGTGAGTTGTGTACTATAAAACTAAGTAAGATGAGCATGGTGGAAGATTCACTTAATCGACATAAACCATGCCAGCAACATGGAATTCAACTAATATACCATTAATAGGATGCCCTACACCCTTTCCAGGGTGTAGGACTATGAGGTTGTGGTGGATCCATAACATGAGCCAAGTTTGACTAAAAACCTTTGGAGACAACATAATTTAGGAATTTTTGGAGTCACTCCTTGGGTAGAGTAAAAGTCCCTCATCCTCGTAGCGCTAGACACAACTTTAAAAATTGTAAAATGGTGCTCATAACTTATCATGTGACATATATAAATGCAATATAATATCATGAAAATTGGTCATGGACTAGTAAAATAATATCTTTATCTGATTGTATATTATTCATGCAAAAATAATCTGATCCTCTGTTCAAAAGATCCATTCGTAATAAGTAGTGCTAAGATTAGCCTAAAACTAATATAATCATTGTAAAGTTTTCTTTCAATGCTGAAATTTGGAGAAGGGCATGGAATTCATGCATAACTGATTTACATCTTGTATGGAATGTATACCATGAGAAAACATAGATAATTATGAATCACATGTCTGAAGTATGTTAATATTGATTAAATCATGGGAATCTTACATTAACTTCATGGAAGACTTAATACTAATTAGACATTATGAGAAGACATAAATAGTTATTTAAAATATGTCAATATGTTTATCATGAGAAACTGAATTTGGATCATATAACATAATTGGGAATATAGCCTAGTTTATGATATCAAGAATTTTATATTGAGAACTGTAGTTTTGCATATGAGGATCAAATGAGATCCTCATTGAATACCCATATACCTAATTATGAAGCTTTTGAACTAAGAATTGATCTGGAGGCTTGAATTTGATTAGACAATCCAAAGTTCTTAATTAGGAGAATGTTGACTGCTCTTGAGAGCTTAAACATACGAATATAGAAGGAATTTGACTAACTCCCTCTTATTCCTTTTTAGGATACTCAAAAACACGTAGTTTAGGTGTTAAAAGGTTGGAAAAGACAACATTACCCTTTATAAATTGTGCATGAACTTTTCTAAAAACCTACATGAGTCGTGATTGGACTGTATAAATCATGACTCATCCTGTAAGAGTTGTAACTTGAATGGACGACTTGTACAACCAGTCTTGGTTTCTGACAAGATGACAATGTTTTAGTAAATTGTCCATAAGTTTTTACTTCAAACTCTGATTGAAGAATAGTTTGTTGTATTGAAAAATAAAATCATAGAGATTTAATTTGATACGTTATAGGACACACAACTCACTATATTCTAAGATATGTGATTGTTTTAAGTTGACCCTTTAAGTTAGGTGAAAAGTTGACGAGTGGAAAGACTTTCAACTCAACTTTGTTAGAGGGATTCCTTAGCACCTTAATTCATATCAAATGCATTTCTCATACTTAGGGGTTGATTTCAGAACTTACATCCAATCTAAAGGATAAATTTTTTAAATTTTCCAAAACCGACATTCCTCGAGTCACCTCACAACTCATGGAACATTTCCACAATTCGTCGATTCTATCATGGTACAAGGAAAGAATAAACTTTGGAACACCAAAGGGTTACCATGAGTCAAGGGTATTACTGTGTTTTCCACTTTATGAGTCATACAAGAATTCATGGAAACAAAGGAGGAAAATGAAATTATGCTAAAAGGTCATCATGAGTCAACAATACAACTCATTATTCCTTCTTCACGAGTCATACTACAACTCATGGGAATTGGGAAAAACTATGTGGGTTTGATGACTTGGTCCTATGATTCATGGAATGAGTTCCACGACTCGTAGGACCTATCATAAAATAGAAATGAAGGGAAATTTAGTTTTATTTTAAGAATTTTGAGGTAGATATATTTCTAAGCATGAAACATATATGGGGTGTTACAATATATCCCCTTTGGAATCATTTACCCTAGAATAAAGACTGGAACTGAGCTAGAATTACTATGAAATAGTAGAACTGACTGATGAACTATATAACTATGTTCTAAGCTGAACATACACATGTTTTTTGTTTGAACTAAAGCTAATATACACGTGGACATACTTGGCACTCATTCACACATAGAAATTATGAAAGACTGACATGAAAAGAGGAAAACTAAGAGAAATAGCCTAGGAAGAGAAATAGATACCTCATGTTGAACTGGAGATAGGAGGGAAAATAGGGATACATAGCCATCATATCTATTTTGTCTTCCCAAATAGCTTTCTCAGTAGACTAACTTAGTTTTAAGCATGTAAACCAATCAATCTAGAATCTAAATCAGTACATCCTCATAAGTGAGATTGTCCTTCAAACATATAATGTGCAATGGGATAATGAGTGAAGGATCACCAAGGCACTTTTTAAATAAGAATACATGGAAAACATGGTAAACCGCTACTAACTCTAGAGGTAAGTCTAACTCATGGGCCACCTTGCCTATATGCCTTAAAATCTTATATAGGACAATATATCAGGAACTGGGCTTCACTTTCTTCCCAAACCTCATAACTTCTTGCATGGGCGAAACCTTAAAGAACACCAATCATCAATCTCCAAATCTCTCCTCTTTACGTCTACATAATATTTCTAACGTCTTTGGGATATTTTTAGCCTTTCACAAATAATATACACTTTTTGCATAGCCTCATGAACTGAGTCTGAACCTATCCAAGCAACCCCACCAACCTTAAACCAACCAATAGGATATCTACATCTTCTCCCATAAAGATCCTCAAAAGAAGCCATCTAGATGATGGAATGACACCTATTATTCTATGCAAACTCAATTAAAGGCAACTTATTATCCTAATTACCTTTGAAGTTAATAATGCATGCTCTCAACATATCCTCCAAGGTTCATTAAGATCTACCTATCCATTTGTCTGTGGATAAGTTGCACTGAGACTTACCTTGGTGTCTAAACCATTCTGGAAAGACTACAAAAATTAAGAGGTGAATTAAGTAACTTTATCTAAAATGATGGACAACAAGATACCATGAAATCTGATAATCTCCTGGAGGTAAATTCAAAAACAATCCTTGGTTATATACAAACTCTTAACTAGCAAGAAAACAACTTGATTTGGTTTTTATATCCAAAATCACCCAAATGGAGTCCTACTACCTATGTATATGAGGCAAAAATGTGATAGAGTACATATTAATCACTTCCAGTTCAAAGAGAGAATCTCAAACTCTTGAGTCATACCTCACGATATTTGGTGCTCAACTTTAATCTTTTGGAAGTTGGGAGACTTAGCTAAAAAATCATATATGTACCTCTTCATAACATTCCACCAATCGAATTCTCTCAAGTATTTGTGCATCTTGGTGGAACCTAGATAAATCATATATTGAGAATTGTGGGCCTCTGATAGAATTTTCTCTCACAATCGATCTATATTTGGAATACAAAGTTGTCCCTAATATTGAAGCACACCATATACCCCTTGGGAGGAAACTTGAACTTATGCTTATACATGATACCCTTAATTTGGTGAAACATTATATCATTATGTTATTTCTCTTTCACTTAAATTACCAAGGAAAATTCTAAACCATTTTGAATAGATAAACCACCATCATCTATGCCAACAAGGTGAACATACAATTGTGAAACTCTATACACATCTCTAACTAACTCTTTTTTTTTATCTTTTATTTAGGCCACACTACCCATAGACAACCTACTAAGAGCATCAACAATGACATTAGCCTTATCGGGATGGTAAAGAACATTTATATCACAATCCTTTAAGAGCTATAACCATCTCCTATGACAAAAATTCAGCTCCTTCTAAGTGAATACATACGGCAAAATCTTGTGACCAATAAACACCTACAAATACACCATAGATAAAATGACACCATATCTTCAAAGAAAAGAATACTGAATCTAGCTCAAGGTGATGAGTATGATAATTCTTCAAAAGAGTCTTAAGTTTTTTAGAGTCATGCTATCACCTTACTATTTTACATAAGAACACAACCAAGCCTAACTTTAGAGGCATCATAATAAACCACAAAACCATATGAATCCTCAGGAAGTATAAACACTAGGGTAGAGATGAACCTAGATTTTAACTCCTGAAAGCTCTTCTCAAAACTATCGAACCACTGGAACTTAACTTTCTTTTGATTCAACCTAGTCAAAGGGAAACTGTAGATGAGAAACCCTCAATAAAACTCCTATAGAAACTAGCTAGTCCTAGAAAACTCTTAATAAATAAAGTAGAAATGGGTCTATTCCAATCCGTCCCTACATTTATTTTCTTAGAATAAACCTAAATACCTTCACTGGAGATTATATGGACAAACAAAAAAACTAACTTCAACAAGAATTCACACTTAGAAAACTTGGCATATAACTGACGGTCCTGAAGGGTATGCAAAATAAAACTCTAAAATGACCATCATGCACATCCTCATTCTTGAAGTAAGAAAATATGTCATTTATAACGACAATAATGAAAAAGTCCATATACTACTTAAACACCTTGTTTATGAGGTCCATAAAATTTGTAAGAGAATTGGTAAACTTAAAGTGACTATACCAAGTCCTAAAGGCTACTTTTCGGGATGTTACACTCTCCGACTTTAAGTTGATGATAGTCTAATAAAAGATTATTATTTGAAAATAAATTGTCATCCTAATGTTTATCAAAAAGGTCATTAATTATAAGGATAGGATACTTATTCTTGATGATGACCTTGTTCAACTGGTAGTAATCTACGGATATTCTGAGATACCTATCTTTCTTACACATGAAGAGAATTGATTCACCTATGCGGACATACTAAGTCTAATAAAACCCTTATATAAGAGGTATTTTAATATGGAAGAGTTATTATATATGTAAAAATAGATATGGGATGATTATTTAGAAGAAGGTTTATTTCAAAATCTATCTCCCAGGATGGAGGGACCTCAGGTATGTCCTCAAAAAAACCATTGAGAATTCATTAATAATTGGGATTCACTAAAGATTTGGAAATAAGGCAACCCTTTAGCACTAAGTGGCTACCTTTCCATTCTAAGACTGGCTCATTAAAAAACTGAAACTTAACCACTCTAGTCCTATAATCAACCAAAACATTGAATGAATTCAATCAATCCATGCCAAGGATAAATCAAAATCTATCATGCCAAGCTTTACTAAATCCAATAAGGTGTATTTTAGGAGGACTGAGATTTGATAGTTTTTGTAAACCATTTTAGCTATCATTGAGTCACCTATAGAGACAAAAAAAAAGATATAGGAGTTTTTATGGAATAACTTTAAATTCTATGGAAACATATGGGGTGACAAAATATAGTGTATCCCTTAGATCTAACAATGTATAAAGTAAATAGAGTACTTGTATTATTCTAGTACCTAGGTATAAGGAGTACTCTTAGTCCTGATAAAATACAAATTCATATAACTAGTTATAGAGTTGAACACCACTATCGGTACCACAAGTAGCACTCTTCTGAGTAGGATATCCTGAGAAAGATGCTATAGTGGTAGACTGAGACTGGTTACCTTTCTTGCCTGTCTAGCTGAGGGGAAATCCTTAACCCTATGAATATCTTGGCCACACTTAAAATATGCATCATTCCTAAACAAAAACTTACCTAAATAGTTTTTCCCACATTTGATGAGATCGGGGTTGGTACACCCTCATGAAATACTTCCTTGAGGTAGGGTACATGATGATCTACTCCTATGGTCTTGATGAATCCTAAATAACTGTTGATGGTGTTGGATTTGATAACTTTTATGATGCAAAAGATAGTTACCCCTACCATAGCTATGCTAACTAAACTCTAACCTCCAGTCGTATCTTTCTTTTTATGATAATAATCCTGTAACTTTGGCTTATCTCCCTTAATCTGCTCTAAGTGAACCATGAACCTACAAATAGATATAGCAGTCCTATTCTTCTTCAATAGGTGTTGTGAGAATTGAGAAACTAATAGATTCACTTTGTTTCTCATACCAGCTACCATGTTAGGATGATAACAAGATAGCTCGGTGAATCGAGATCATATTCTTCCACACTAATAAAGACCTTCTCCAAGTTAAGAAACTTATGAATCTTAGCCTTTCTTATATCTGGGGAAAAGAACCTCCCCAAGAAGGCACCATAAAAATAGTCCATGCTAATGGCACCACATCATCCTCCTCTATTCTTCTTCTTCTTGTCGAACCAAATCCTAGCAACATCTTTGAGTTGGTATATAGATAAGTCAAACCTGTCAACTGTATTCGCTCTCATAACCCCAATAATCCCCTATACCTCTTAACTAAATTTTCTTATATCTTAATACTTATACTTAAAGAACTTAGTCTGGTTCATTCTAAGGAATTAATGGATCCTAGCAACAACAAAAACACCTTGGGTGCCTACAGGCACTACCCCTTGACACTTTACTTGGGTTTTCATAGCTTGAGTGAGCATATGAATATATTCCTAACCTCGGTACTAGTGACATCAGCCAGAGTTGGTGTTGGAGATTCTACATTCCTATTCTATTATGGGCATCCAGCTATACTACGTAGAGGCATTATCTAAAGTTTCTGAAGCATGAGTTACAAAAGTTTAGGGTCAAACTCAATATCACTACTTTGAACATGAAATAAGGAAAAATTTTCATAAAACATTCTGCAAACTGTTCATTATAAATGTGGCGCACATCACATTAGGGGAAAATTTTTGGGTTATATATATATATATAATTAGTATAATATTCTCTATTGGCATCCATTCTACAAAAGAAATAAATGATTTACTTGATTGGAAGTTGAGTTATTTACCTAGAATTCCTAGGATCAATTCCCACTAAATATAATTTTTTTCATTTATTTTTAATGGTGTAATGACCCTTTTAATATTTTATCTATTTACGCACTTTTGTTTCATCTTTGAGCCTTTCTATAGTATCTCTATGTCATTTATTACTTGCTGGGATTAGTGGTTCAGTGACCGGATCGTTCATTTGGATTTTATAGTCGTATCCTTATTTTAGAGCTCAGACTCAGGAAATTATTAAATTTAGTCAATATCCTTAGCAGACAAGATTGAAATAAAATTCTAATAGTTTCATTAGCTCCAAAATATGGATTTTGGTCTAGATGGACCTTTAGTTCGGGTTCAAGAACTTCTGACATAATTTTATCTCGTTTGATGAGATAATAGTTGGTTTGGAGATGGAAGTTTAACATCAATCAACATTTGATGATTGGAGCATTAGATCAAATATTTAACTTTATCATCATCTTTGGAATGTCAAGTTTAGGTTAGGTACACTATTGATTCAGGTCCAGCCTTATTTTGAGTATACAGTTGGAATTTTTGTATTTTTTGCCTAATGTTGACTTTGGTCAACATTTTTTTGAAATAACCTCAAATTGAAAAGTCCAAAATATTGTTTTCATATAGTTTATATATTTGGTTTTCATGTATTGATTTTCACATTTCGAGAGGTTTCGGAGGACTTGTTGTTTGTTGATATTTCAAGTGGTGCACAATTGCTAGTGTAACACAGTGCACTTAATTGCAATCGTGGCACTATTCCATACGATTGTAATGGTGGGCCCTTTTCCTCTTGTAAAGCATGATTGAGTTCAATGTGATCGTGATGCTCTATACTCCACTACTTCATGATCGTGACGTGGATTCACGTGAACGTGAACGTCTAAAATTTAGATCCATGCAATCACATTGCTTCACCCACATGCATGATCATGAAGGTGTAAAAGTTGGAGCCATGCAATTGCATCCCTTCTCCAACACGATCGTGATGCCCCATCCCTGGCAATATATATATTTAAAACCCCAATTTTTGTTGCACTTTTACTTTTTATTCACTCAAATTTGATCCTTTTAAGATTGAATCTTAATGGGGTTTTGCATATGAGCTTGGAAAGTATTGGAATTTTTTGTAATCACTTTCCCTTCTACTTTTTGTAATTTCTCACTCTTAATTCTTTGGGGTTTCTTTCTCAAATTTCTAATCACCCCAACTTTATTCTCCTCTTTTGGGGTTGGTTTTAGCTTATTTTGTATCCCATTTGAGATCTAATTTTGGATATGTGATCCCCATATCAAAAGAAACCAAGTTGTATAATTTATTTCGGACTCAATTGTCAGTCCCATGGTCCCATTTTGACTCAAATTTTTTACCTAGCTATATACTAGCAATATAGGTATTATTTTCTTCCTTTTGATATGTAGATTTCTATTTTATAGTTGTGTATTCATTTGGAGGTGTTCAGAGTAGTTTAAGAAGACACCCAGTATTTGTGGAGCTTTTTCGCTAGACGACAGATAGCCTATGGCTTACTAATCTTAGACTAGGCATATATTGGAAATAATTATTATATTTAACTTGTAATTTTGATACCTTTGACATTTTCCACTTCTTTCAGTTAGATTTTTTTGCTCTCTGTTGATATTTATGGTAGAATTAAAGATCACCCACTTGTGGCCCTAATATGGCCTTGTATTCACTTTGGAACTTAGTAAGGTGGTTTATTGTAAATGTCCTTAATTACCGAGCATTGGTGACTGATTGTTAGATATTGTAAGCTTATCTACATTTGTATAGGGTTAGAAGGATGATTATGGATCTGTTAATTATGGTTGTGCATGGAATTATCATGATAATGGATTTTTTCAATTGGTTTTATTATCTTAGGGTCGAGAGCCCAACATCATTGGTTTTAAAAATGACCTTGAGGGATAATTTTTGATATTATATGACTAAAATAGACTAAAGATTTTCAAATGGTTAATTTTAAATAAAAGGTTAAAGATGATATTTCTTATTATCTCAAACTGATACTAGACTCGGATGGGCCTGAGCACTAGTCATTGATTTTACTTCTAATTTTAAACTCGATTAAGGCTAGACACTAATTGGTCTTACCAATTAGTCTTACCTATATATCATGTTGTGGGAATTGGAGGAGGTATATATTAGGAGTAGAGGTATATGGAGGTATCCCTTTAATTGGTCTTACCTATTGGTCCTAAGGGTACCGGAGGATGAGCATACCAGTTTTTACTAGCATCATTTAGTATTATTCTGCATGATTTTACCCTTGTTTGTTATTTTTTTATTGTACTCTCTGGTTGTATAGGAGGCCGGTAGAGTTTTTATTCACTTGTTTGTATCCCTTAAGTGTATGGGCGCTCATTGGGGTTATACTTTTGTCACTTTCACTTGATTCTACTATAGGTATTT
Source organism: Withania somnifera (assembly GCA_039654485.1). Taxonomy (NCBI): domain Eukaryota; kingdom Viridiplantae; phylum Streptophyta; class Magnoliopsida; order Solanales; family Solanaceae; genus Withania; species Withania somnifera. The sequence continues at coordinate 4,889 of JBDJHY010404559.1, read as the reverse complement.
ACTATTTTTATATTCTTCCTTCTTGAATTTTTTCTATTTTATGCTATTTGATATTAGATATTCTTCCCTTCCTTCCTATTATTGAGTTTACTGATATACTATCCGATTTGTACTTCTCTTTTATTTGTTAGTTGACCATGGACTCAGGTATGTTTCTACTTCTTTTATCTGAGTTCTTCTGTGATCGTTAGTTAGATTATATAGCGGCATATATGTTTTATGACCTATTACCTTGCTTCTCTTATTGCTTTATTTTGATTTGTTTGTTTGTTTCTATGACTTATTCTTTTGTTATATGTCTATTTACTGCCTTTGTTTTTTATATGCACCCAGTCGGCCTATGATACTTGTTGGGTACCTTTTTATTGGGCTATTGGTACTCATACTATACTTCTACATATTTTCTAGTGCAGATCCTAGTACGAGTACTTGATGTTGAATCAGGTGGTTTGTGCACTCTTTAGGATTTCATAGGTAGGGGCGAGCTCTTAGTGGCCAGAGCCGGCTTCATCTTTCTATTTTTACTTTCTAACACTTTTCACTTTCGAAGATATTTGTATAGTTTCATTTTTAAGATTTACTTGGATTTTTACTTAGAAGATGATGTCTATAATACCAGGTCATGGGCATTAGATTTATATTTTATTTTGATATCCTTCTTGTTATCTCTCTATCTTTCATATTTAGCTTCTTTATTTCTTTCCTCATGTTACTATTCCTATGATTATTGTATTCTACTCGCCTGTTACTTATCAATATAGGTTATGAGTTAATTTTCTGATAAGTGGGATTGTAAGTTTCATCATGACCAAAGAAATCGGTTCGTGACACGTGGGTGCACCTATGACATGAAGTTCTATTGGTCATGACATTTTAGACACCGTAGGACTTTTTAAACCTTGTGTTCTAACACCGAGTTTCTCATATCCTGAGGCTACACCATAGACGATACATGGTACCTATGATACCGATGGACCTTGAATTAACCCCTAGATCATGTAGTACTAGTATCATAAACATAAGACTGGGCAGAAGCATCAATAATATGAATAACATAAATATCTAAATAAAGAACAATCTAAGTAGTACCCAAAATCTATTGATAGACCCCAAAGTTTGAAATAAACAAACACTGTGTTTGAAAAGCCTCTACATAAGTCATGAATACTGAGTTGCTAGTACAAGACCCTAGTATATCCAAATGTTGAATCCAAATAATTGAATAAATTTCTAAACATAAAAAGTGAACTAAGATCCATGACTATCTTTGAATAAATGAGGACTTACAAAAATTGTGCTACTAGAAATGAAGATCCAGAAAATTGCAAGTGCAAGAAAAAAAGCCTCAATCTACATTAAAAAGTAATGCAATACAAGAGTATATGGTCAGTACGGGGAATGTACTAAGTATGTAGATGAGAATCAATTTTGAGTTAAATCTAGTGAGCCATGTACTGTAAAACAGAGTAAGATATGCATGGTAGGACATTCACTTAATCAACAAACTATGAGAGTAACTAGGAGTCCAACTACTCTCCCCATTGGGAGTTTGCACTATACTCTCACCATGGATATAGAAGCATGAGATTATGGTGGTTCCATAACATGATCTAAGTTTGGCTAAATACCAACGGCGTCAACGTAGTTTAGGGAATTCGATTGTCACCCTCGGGTGGAGTAAAAGTCACTTATCCTCTAAATTCTAAATACTAGTTTCAAAATTAAAAATTATTGATAATAACATATCATGTGAAATATATGGATGTCATATCATATCATGAAAATTGGGCATGGACTAGTAGAATAATATCTTTATCTGATTTATACTAGTCATGCAAAACTTATCTAAATATGTGATCAAAATATCAATTCTTGCTGAGTAGTGCTAACATTATCCTAGAAACTTATATAATCATGTATAGTTTACTTATATTGTATAAATAATGAAAAGGGTATGTAATTCATGACTAACTAATTGAACTCTGGAATATGGAATATATTCATGAATAACTAATTGAAATCTTGAATATGGGATATATATACACACACACACACCCACACACACACACACACACACACACACACACACACACACACACATATATATATATATATATATATGCTAGTAAATGTTTAAGCTTTTGTAGTAACTTTATATCTTCTGCATTAAAAGTCTTTTGTCCCATTGATCCTGTCAGATTAAAGGGTCCAAATATTTTTTCAAAATCTTTAATAAAGTATCTTGAATAATTTAAAGTTCCTAAAATATTTTGTAATTCTTTTGTTTTGTCTAATTTATCTGGCATGCCTAAATTTTTTTTTTGTAATGTTTGGTTGTACTTTATTTTTCCTTCTTCTATTGTTACCCCTAGAAAATTTATATAATTCTTGCATAGTTACATTTTTTTTGCTAATTATTAGCCCATTGTCTAAAATAAACTTAAAATTTTCTGTAAACATCCTAAATGTTCTGTATCATTATTACTAAAAATTAAAATATCATCTACATATACTAAAATGAAATTCTAATAATTTCCAAATATGTTGTCCATATTCCTTTGAAAAATTAGTGGGGTAGTCTTTATCCAAATGGAATTACTAACTATTCAAAATGTCCTTCTGGACAAGTAAAAGTTATTCATTCTATGCTATTTTCATGCATCTTGACCGGCCAATATCCAGATTTGCAGTCGAATTTACTAAAAATCTTTCATCATTTCATTCTATTTTTGTGATATTTTATATCCATCCAATATAGTATTATCATTAAGTTTTTATAATTTATTACCATTCTTGATTTTTCTAGCACTATTTCACTGTGGTTTCTTACCATAAAGGTTGTTAATCTATGTCTAGACTTTGACCTTCTAACTATCCCTAGTTCTAATAATTCTTTTGTTTTGTTTTTTAAAATCTTCTAGGTGTTTATTAGTAGCTTCTATTGATATTATCTTAATTCTGAATTAGTTTCTAACTTACAAGTTAATTGCTTTCACTTCCAATGTTCTAGAGGTTTTTCTCCTATAATTTCTAATTCATCCAAAGTCTGTATTTTAATTACTACAATATGTTGTAGTCCTCTTCTAAATTATAGTATTCTATATATACCTCTTTCATGTTTTAATTCTTCTCAATCTAATCAATCACTAATAATTTTTCTATCTCATTTATTTCTAGCTTATTTGTCCTATCTCGTTCATTTTCTTTTGTAATTTACAAGTACAATTATCTCCTTTATTATACTTTTCCTTCTTAATTTTACACGTGCAAAATTTTATAGCATAAGGAGCTCTTGTAAGTATTAGTTTTGCATATATCGGAGTATGGGTTATATATTTTGAAAGATTACTTTGTATCTAGAGAATAAACAACTTTCATAATTTTTTTTGTAACAAAAAAATAATCCTATTAATATATCTACACTTGTATTTAAATCTCTTACCCATATTTTCTCTAAGTTATAAGTGGGTTTATAAGATTTCGTGCAAGTATTTACAAAACTTATAATTGTTTTTTCTATGTAATATTTATAGGTATTATTGTACCATCCATTTGCATTAATTTTGAGGTTTTATCATTTATTTTATCAAATGTGGAGCTGAAATCGTTTTATTAGATATACTTCTAGTACATCCTGAGTCTATTATTGTTAGCATCTTTATTTTATTTTTTTGAACTTGTCTAGTCAGAAATTTTATTGTACTTATCTTTTTATCCTTATTACAGATTAATCCCTCTAGTGTGTTTATTAATTCTTCTTCGTCTTCTTGAAACTTTTCTTGTCCTTTTTATATTTTATCCATTCTTTTTTCTAATGCTATATCTCTTGCCTCTAGTAGTTCTGTCTTATCTTCTTTATATTATTCAAAGTCACTCATTTTATGATCCATCTTTCCTATATAGTCTTCTAAATTCCTTCTATATATGCTATACATCCTTCTACATTACATTTACTAAATGTAGCTTTTTTATTTTACTTGGGAATCAATTGAAAAGTAAACACTGATTACTATCTAGCCCTTTATTTCTTTCAAATTCGTGATTACATTCTTTAACGGTATTTACTAATGTATAGTTGTCTGGTTTGGTTATATTAACTAAAGCATAACGTCTAGTTTCTTTATTAGAATTTTCTAAACCTATTGCATTTATTAATTCTTCTCCTTCCGAATCTGATGTCTCTCTATCTTGTGAGTTTGTTGCTTCCACACTTATTATTGAGTATATGCTTTCATTATCTGACATCTATTCATCTACATTTATTAAAGTCTCCTGAAAATCTTTTGTTTGTTTAGAATTTCTGGTCCTATTATTATTTCTTTTAGGACCAGTATTTGCTAAATGTTCTATACTTCCACAAGTAAAGCATTCTAAAGTATTTTTATAATTTCTATTATTCTTATATTTTCTTACATGTATATTTCTATCTAAATAGGTCTTTTAGCCGATGATCTTCTTAAATAATATTTTTTTCTTGGATAGTAATTTTATTTGTTTTTAAAAGACATTTTATGTATTTTGGATTTTCCTGAGTATTTTTCATCATAACTCTGAATAGTATATATATTCTTACAGAGATTTGTCTCACCATGTTTCAATTGTTTTTGTAGTTAAATAATTGTACATTTTTCTTGTAATATCTCTATTACATGTTATATTATATATTCTATTGACTATTTTGCATCTGGATTTTGAATTACTCCTTCTCTTTTATTCGACCTTTCTTCTATTTCTCTTCCTAAAGCTCCTGGTAATTTATTAAATAGCCTATTTTCTAAAGTCCGGTCAAAAGCATTTCCACTAATTGAACAATAATTAAAAAGGTCATCTAAAAAGGGTTTTATAAGATTCCAACTACTAATACTTAATTTTTCTAACTTGATTAAAGC
>JBDJHY010404347.1:5787-18100 GCA_039654485.1 Withania somnifera | reverse complement strand
TAATATAGCCTAAAATATACAACAACGGAAGAGGAAAAAATATATACAACCCGAATCCCAAAACGATGTGTAAATAGCACACCAAGCTACTAAACAAAGTATCCAAAAGAGAAATATATATAAGTACAACTCCTATGAAATGTACTACCCAACCTACCATGGGAAAAATAAAGCAAGCTACAACACAAGGAAGACATGATTAGCTCGAATATCAAAGCTCATAGTGATCTCCCCAGATAGACGAATCTACCCAGAAAAATCACGTAACCTCCAGTAACCCCTACTGGTATCAGCATGACAAAAGTGGTACAGAAGTGTAGCATGAGTATCAAAAAACGGTAGCCGGTAGGCATTATAGGCCAACCAGGCTAAAATAAAACACAAGTAATAAAAATAGCAAGGAAAGTAAATCTGGTCAATAATGGTAATCAAGAAACACAAAACTAACTGCTAAATACAAAAATAGGTAAAAAGAAAAGATGGTAGCTACTACTAACATAAATAAAGGACATAAACTAAACAGCTAGTCTAAGCACGGTTATTCAAGAAAATCAACTATCTTATAGGACCAGAAACGGCTACAAATAATGTACCTGATCTCCAGATGAGCATATTATAACTAATACAATAATCAATGGTATTTGCAAGTAATATGATGTAAACGTGAATATAAATAAAGTAAGGAAAAACTATTAGCCCAAATGGCCACCCATAAGACCACTGAGTTCAAACAGAAGGAACACACATAAACCTACTTGACGCCCCATTCCGCTAGTAGGCACAAACAACACAATAAGAACTTACCGTGATCCCTTTTATGCCTGGAAAGTACAAACAATGCGAGTAGAATGAATTCATAGGGGTGTTGAAAAAGTAAATATAAACAGTACCATCTCATACAAAGGGTCTGCACCCTATTAGTACCAATACTGGGGTCCACTCCCAAGAGGCCCTACCTAAATAGTGGCTACATTATGGTCCCCGTCCAGGATGTCTGTGCTTTAATAGTGCCAACACTGGGGTCCATGCCATAGAGGACCTGGCTCAATAATGCCAACAATATGGGCCCCACCCAGGATGTCTATGTCGCAATTGAGTAAACAGTTCGGTCTACACCCTGGAGGCCCTGCCTTAATAGTTCAAACATATGGGCCTTGGCCAAGAGATTGTGCCTCAGTAGTGACAATAGTAAGGTCCTCCCCCCAGAGGTACGGGCCTAAATAGTGCCAATAGTGGGGTTCGTACGCCTGAGGTCTGCACCCCAATAGTGCTAATAGTTCCAAAGACATAGTTCCATGATAGTGAAAGTTTTATTCCGGTTACATTATGAAAATAGCCCGTACCACTAAGTGGTCATGGAATAAGTATATGTATAAGTAGGAAAATCTTTTTCTAGTTATTAAGCTAGAAAACTCCCAGTTTTATTTAAGCCCGTTAATACCTTTTTACCATAGCCCCGAGTTGCAGTTGTGTTTAATTTACCAATGCTTAATATCTAAGAAGCATGATCTCGACAACATGATTACAATAAAGTTTAAACAACAGACTAGGATCTGAATAAGGCCACCAACTAAGAACTCAACTAACGCACCAGTCATATAATGGATCAACACAGCGTATAGGCTCTAAGGATGCTTGTGGCAAGTCTAGAACAACCACATACTTCCCAACGCCCTATATGTCTCTCCACGGGACCCCAACATCAAAATAGGGCTTACACCCTAGCAACCATCCCATACGACTATCCACACCTCACAAGTGTTCTACGATACCCCAGAATAAAGAAAAGTAAATATATCCTACTTGGGCACCAACGACAATCCTTGAAAAGTGGACAACACTAGCCCTAAGCTACGAACACATCAGAAATTGCCTAAAATATTCAAATCACACATCAAAGGATCAATATAGGAATAATGATACCCATATTTCCTAGTTTAGTTTGGGTAAAAAAATGGGTCTAAAAAAGAGCATGGGGCCCCACATCCTAGAAAAATATAAAAATGCTGGCAAGAAGGCCTCAACTCAATGAACGTGTTGTTCGAAAATGAGCATAATATGACCACTAGATGGTTTTCAATTGGCCAAAAAAAGTTTATAGAAGAAATGAAAAAATTTTCAAGAATGAAAAATGAGAATTTGGCATGCTACGTACTTGAAAATTGATGGGAAATGGTCCCAACGCAATAATCACCCTACCAATAGTCCCGCTACGTGCAAAGAACAAAGAAAGCACTAAATACCATCTCCAAGAAACAAAATCTCCATTGGAGCTTACTAATGCTAAAAAAAGAACAAGATGGGAGAGAAATCTTACCAACAAGACAAAAGAGTAAGATAATAATCCATCCCACGAAGTCCCCACAACAAAGAACAAGCTTGGGAGATGATTTTTGTGAAATAGAAGCAAGAAAACCGAAAATGAAATGAGAGTTATGAATGAAATTCCGAGGTCTGACAATCTTTTAAGTAACCATGATCTTGCGCAGTTGCGGTGGCTTGGCACTATCATGCCAAATAGCCAAGTCAAGAAATAGCACGATTGTTTTGCCTAGAGCGCAATCGCACTAAATCCCTAAAACCTCAGAGTAAAGCGATCACGTCAGCCCCGCCATAATTGCCCTAAAGGAAGAGCGCGCTAAATCCCTAATACATCATAACAAAGAGATTGTGTCACCCCCACTTTAATCGATATAAAGGAAAGCAACACGATTTACCATGATTGAGTGAACGCGATCGTGCTAAGTACCTGGATTCTATATAAATTCAGCCATAATTGATTTTTCCAACAATGGCTTAGAATTGAAATGTAATCCAATAGCAACAAACAAAACATGCATCATGTATGAAAAACATATTTCAAACTCAATGGAACCAACGAAACTACCATCAAAAATAGTTTGAGAAAAAAGAACCCCAAATCAAAACCAATCAAAAGAGCCAAATTTCTATCTTTTCACCAACGGACCCAAAATGAGCCCAAGTTCAAAATGAACTTTAACTAAATTGAATTTCCATAAAGCATCTCACACTCAGAACGAACAACCTGGACATAGACTTGTGGTCCAATTAGACCAAAGTTGGTGTTCCAGAGCTAACGGAACTATCGAAATCCAATAATAAGTACATTTACTAAAAATTCACTCTCAAGTTCTACTATTTCAAGGTTAAGTCTTCAAAACAGGAAAAATAAGATAACAAGCTATAGAAATACCATGGAACCAAACCAACGGTTCGAGAATGTCATAAATAACTTGGGGCGGCTAAGAGAAAGCTCTAAACACTGAAGAAACATAAAGGAAAGTAAATGACAAAATGGGTAATTACAATATCCGCCACTAGATAGGACTTTCATCCTCGACAGTCAAGGAAAGAGTAGAACCTAGAGGCTCAAACAGATGTGGATACTGGGCCCGTGTATCACACTTTATCTCCTATGTAGCCTTTTTTACTAGTCGATGCAACCAAAAAAACTTCCCTATTGGAATATCTTTTGATCTGAGTCACCTAACATCCATACCTATAATGGCCTCCAACTCCTCAATATAAGAAAACTTGTCATCAATTTGAATAGTCTCTTGGCGAAGCACATGGGATGGGCCAGGAAAATACCAAAGAAACATCATTACATGGAATACAAGATGAACAACAACTAACTCTGGAGGTAGGGAAACCATGTAGGAAACTTATCCAACCCTCTATGTGATCTCATAAGGCCCAATAAACATGGGGCTAAGCTTATCCCACCTACCAAAACTCATAAAGCCTTTATGGGCGACACTAGAGGCCAACCATATCAACAATACTGAAATCCAAGGATCAAAGTCTACTTTCCACATAGGACTTCATCCTTCTCTGCACTGCTCGAAGCCTATCCTAGAAAACCCCGACCCAGTCCGCAGTATCATGAAGTTAATCAGAACTCTGGGGTCTAACCTCTCCACCACAAAACCATCCAACATGTGATCTACAACACATATAGTAAAAGGCCTCAAAATGGGCTATTTGAATGCTGGAATGATATCTATTACTATACAAAAAATCCACAAAGGATAAATTCCTCTCCCAACTTCTACCAAATTAGAAAACAAAGGCCTACAACATATCATAAAGTACATGAATAGTCCTATCGAACTGCACGTCGGTGTGTGGGTTAAATATTATACTTAATTTAACCTCGGTAGCCATCTCTCCATGAAACAACCTCCAAAATTGTAAAGTAAACTACGTTCCTCAATAAGATATAATAGAAACTAGAACCCCGTAAAGTCTAACCACCTCACGAACATATAACTCAGCTAGCCTAGTCGCACCCCAAGATGAGTACTTTGATAGGAAATGAGCTAACTTGGTCAATCGATCCACGATGAACCAAATACAATTATGGCCTCTATATGTGTGGGGAAGGCCTAAAATGAAGTCCATAGAAATCTGCTCCCACTTTCAGTCCAAAATAGAAAGTCTTTGCATCTCACCACCCAGCCTTTGGTGCTTAAATTTTACTTGTTGACAATTCAAACACCTAGACAAAAAGGATGCTATGGGTCTCCTCATGCCCCGCCAATAGTAATACTATCTCAAATTGAGGTACATCCTCATGATATCTAGTTGGAGAAAATATCTGGAGCAATAAGCCTCAAGAAAAAGATTCCAAATCAAGTCACCATCTCTCAAAATGGGTAGACGACCATAACCCATAATACTCTAGTAGATTCTATCATGTCCCAAATGAAATCACCTGGAAAAACCCTCTCTCTCATCTAAACCAAATGGGGATCCTCGTACTTCCATTGTCAAATCTGATCAAATAAGGATAACTTAGCCTTAACATGGGCGACAATTAACTCTGGTGCTGAAATATCCAATGTAACCATCACATTGGCCAAGGACTGAATGTGATGAGCCAATGGCTCACAGAAACAAAAATGAAAGATAGATCCTCTAGATATTAAGCGCAAAAACACTGCTGCAACTCCAAGAATGGGTTGGGTAATTGCACTCGTGATCATTTAGAGGCCTCGATGCATAATCTGTAACATGCCCCTTTTGTATCAGTATACAACCTAACCTAATACCTAAAGCATCACAATATATTGTATAGGGATGGACCTCAACTGGCAAAGCAAGAACTGGGGTGGTAGTCAGCAACTCCTTTAGCCTAAAAAATCTAGACTTATACTCAGCTGACAACTAGATGTGAAGATTCCTAGGGAGATGAGATAGAAGAAAAACTCTGAATAAATAGGCAATAATACCAGCTAACCCAAGGAAACTACAAATGTCAGTGGTAGTAGTAGGTCGAGGCCAATCACACACCGCGACCACCTTGGCCGGATCAACACTAACGCCAGCACCTGGTACCACATGGACAAAAAAAGAAAAAAACTCAATACAAAACTCATAATTTGAGAACTTAACGTAGAATACCTTAATCCTCAAAGTTTGTAACACTACCCTTAGGTGCTCATCATGCTCGATTCTACTTCGCGAGTAAATCGATATATTATCGATGAATATGATAACAAATGAGTATAAAGAGGTCATGAATACACAAAGTCATCAAATACATAAATGTTTTAGGGGCATTAGTTAGACCAAACGACATAACCAAAAACTCATAATGCTCATACTTCATCCAAAAATCGTTCTTGGGTACATCGTAAGCAAAAATCCTCAACTTATGGTAGCCGAATCTCAAATCATTCTTAGAGAACACCGTCATATGCTATAACTGGTCAAACAAGTCATTGAAATGCTGCTGGGAATACTTATTCTTAGAAGACACCTTGTTCAGCTGCCTGTAATTAATACACATCTGAAGAGATCCATCCCTTTTCTTTAAAAACACATGGGGGAACCCCATGGCGACACGCTAGAACAAATAAAAAATCTATCAAGCAAATACTGAAACTGAATATTCAACTCTCAAAGATATGCTAGGCCTATACGGTAAGGGGCGATGGAAATGGCCCTGGATCCCAGCTCAACCTTATTAGCAAAATCAATAACATGCTCGGGTGGGAGTCTAGGTAAATCAGCAGGAAAACATCCATAAACGCACCAATAACTGGCACAAACTCAGGGGATGGAGAATCAACGCTAAAATTCCTTATATGGTCTAAGAGGTTATGACAACCTCAAGAAACGAGCCTCGATCCCTATAGTATGAAATAACCTGAATTAAAGAAAGGCTAGTGGATCTCGTCATACTACTGGGGTACTTTGGGCACAGACAAGGTCACAATTTTGGCATAGCAATCCAGGACTATGCAATAAAGGAATAACAAGTCCTTTCCCAAAATCACATCAAAATCCAACATATCTAACCTAATAAAATCAGTTCAAGCGTCGTTATACTGAATAGTCACAAGACACGACCTATATACCTGATCTACTAAAGTTGTTCCCTTAAGGGGTGTAGGAAATAGATCACTAGAAACACCTAACTAGTCGGCAAAATAGATAGAGACATAAGATAAGGTTGATCCAAGATTAAGTAAAATTAGGGTTGAGTTCCCACAAACAATCAAAGTACCAATGAAAATTGCATCTGAGGCCTTAGACTCCTCCATATTCATAATAGAATAGAACTGGTCATGTCCCCCACCCTATTGTGGCTTAAATCCTCTACTTCTCACTCCTCCTCCTTGTCCTCCTCCTTTTATATCCGCAAGTGGCGGGCTATCCATCTCTAGCTGGTGGTAGTGACTGAAGTGGATAGGCATGCAAAATGGCAGTCTGAGTAGCCCTGTGCCTTGGGAAATCTCTAGCAAAGTGGCCCCTATCTCCACACTCAAAACAACCCTCCATAAAACAATCTATGGAAACCCTAAGCTAGTCTCCAATGTAGTGACCGCTCCTCCATACTCGTAACAACCACCCCTATCTCTGACCTGATGCAGGGACCATCAATATGTCCTTGCAAACCTAAAGCTAGGCCCTTGATAGGTCAGCTACCCAATCCCTTATCAAAAGCCTACAACGAAGCCTAGTACTCTCGAATATCTGGCCTTCTTTACAAAAAATTCACGTCCTTTATATCTAAACCTTGAAAAACTACCCTGCCGGTGCCGTCTCTTCTCACCTCCCCCTTGGGCTTGGTGAGCTAAATCCTCCATACTACAGGAATGATCAGTAATATCTAAGAAAGAACTTTGCAAAACTAACATCCACTCAACCTGACCTCGCTGGTCAATCTCAAACCTTATGCAAAGTCATGAATCCACTCCTCCTCAGTAAGCATTGAATCTTTAGCATGCCAACAAAGCTCAACAAATTGGGCCTCATACTTTGAAATGATTATAACTTCCTTGTGTAAGCCTACAAACCAAGCCCACAATTCATCTCATGTGCTCTTGGGCACATATTGGGCCATCAAGGCATCTTGAAACTATCCCTAGGTTAGTGGGGATGAACCTTGTGGCCTACGATCTCTGAAAATCCACAACCAATATAGCTGACTCTTAAGAAAATATGAAGTAAAGTCGGCCCCTTGTGCTTCCAATAACTTAAAAGTTCTCAGATGCTCCTCATATACAACTATTAACTCATGGGGGTCCTAGCCCTACTCTCCCGATAACCCAGCTGAGTAAATCTACAAAAAGTGGTCCAACATCTTCTATACCTCAGAAGTAGAGCTGGAGCTAGACTATATGCAGTAGTAGTAGAAATCTGAAATGGCATAGTTGGTGGTATTGGTTGTACGGTTGAGCCTGTAGGCACTGTGGGAGATAGTGCACCCTGTTTTGCTCTCTAAGTAGACAACTATGGTCTATTTGTTGATGCCCTATCAAGCATCAGCAGCATCTGTCGTAACAAATCTCTGAATAGGGCAGGCGGTGGTGGTGCAGAATATGGTGGTGGTGGAGGAGTTGTTTGCGATCTTGTAGTATCTAGAGTAGAATCAATCAGCTGAGCATTTCCCAACAACCCCTCCTGACCTACTATGAGAGGGTCTTTGTCTACGAATGAACCGCGAGTACACATAATCTTGAAAGAGTGAGGAAAAGGTAAGTTTCTCAGAAATGGTACGAGTTTCAAAGCATGATTTTTAAAAAAATGGTATAAGTGTCCAAGCACGATAAGAATCAAAAGATAAAAGCTTTCCTAAGGCACCACTTAACCTCCCCAAATATTGGATACGTACATTAACAGACATACCCGCAGGACACTACTAGGTACTTGCTATAATACCAAAGAGAGCAGTGAACCTACACTTTGATACTACTCTATTATGACCCAAATTCTTAATCATGATGGCATATACAACACTTCCATAGAAAATCCTATTCCTATAGCCTGAAGCTACTCGCACTAGTCCATAACCCTCACAAACAACAAGAAAAGAAGAATAACATAACTGAAAATAAATAGCTACAGAAGCAGAAAGAATATATACAATCTAATTCCCAAAACCTGGTGTCAATGGCATACCAAGTTTCTAAATAGAGTATCCGAAAAAGAATTATATATAAGTACAACTCCTATGAAAAGTACTAAACAAGGCCTATCGGTAACAAAATAGAGCAGGCTACAGTACATGGAAGCCACGTTCAACTCGAACGTCAAAGCTCATTGTGGTCTCTGCAAATCAGCAAATCAATCCAGCATGTTCATGTCACCTCCAATAACCCCTATTTGAATATATACTACAAAAATGGTCAAGAAGTGCAACATGAGTACCAAACACGAGAAAACCAGTAGGCACTAAATGCCAACCGGGCTAACATAAAACAAAAGTAAGGAAATGGTGAGGAAAGTAATCAGGTCAATAATGGTAATCAAGCAATAAAAAATAACTGCTAAAGATAGAAATAGATAAAAGGAATAGATGATAGCTACTACTAACATAAAGAAAGGACATGAACTAAACAGGTAGTCTGAGCATGACTATTGTACCAAACAATCAACTATCTTGTAGGACTAGAATTGTCTATTGAAAACGTACCTGATATCCAGTTGAGCATACTATAACAAGTATAAAAGTCAATGGAAATTATAAGTAATAAGGCATAAAAGTGAATATAAATAAATTAAGGAATAAAAGAAGGAGCACACAAAAAACTACCTGATTCCCCACCCCACTGGTAGGAATAAACAACACCAAAAGAACTCACCGTGATTCCCCACCTAAGACCATCAAGTACAAATAATGTGAGTAGAATGAATGCATAGGGATGCTGAAAAAGTAAATCTGAATAGTGCCATCTCGTACAAGGGTCCGCGCTGCATTAGTACCAACAGTGGGGTCTATGCCCCTGAGGCCCTGCCTTAATAGTGCTTAGAGTATGGGCCCTTCCTAGGAGTTCTACGTCTAAATAGTGCCAATAATAGAATCAATAGCCCTGAGGCCCTGCCTCAATAGTTCCAACAGGGGGGTCCATGCCTTGGAAGACCTACCTCAATAGTGCTAACACTATGGGGTCCACTCTTTAATAGTGCCCCTAGAGGTTCGCTCCTCAGTAGTTCCAAAACTGGGGTCCGCGCCTTAAAAGTGCCAACAGTGGGGTTGGCCGACCGAAGGTCCGTGCCTCAATAATGCCAATAGTGCCTAACATTTCAGTTATATTTAGAAAATAATGCCATACCACTAGGTGGTCATGGCATAACTATGCACATAAGTAGAAATCCTTTTCTAGTTATTAAGCCGGAAACTCCTATTTTTATTTAAGCCTGTTAATACTTTTAGCCTAGCCACGGGATGCACCCATGCTTAATTTCCCAGTACTCAATATCTAAAATGCATGAAAATGGCACAATGATAACAATAAAGAAGCAAATAGCAAACTAAGATTGATCGAAGGCCACCAACTAAGAACTCAACTCGCTCACCAGTCATACAATGGCTCAACGTAACCAATAAGGTCCAACGCTACTGCGACAAGGCTAGGACAACAACATACAACCCAACACCCTCTATATCCCCTTCTACTGGACCCTCAAAATCAACCAAAAAAGAGATGGTTATCAAAATAGGGATTCCAACCAAACAACCATCCCACAGAACTATCCACACCAACCATCTAAAGAAAAGTAAACCTAGCCTACCGGAGCACCGGTGAGAATCCTTGAAAAGTTCTCAACTCTGGCTCGAAACTCAAAACACACCAAAAATTATTCGAAAATTTTAAATCACATGTCTAGAGATCAAAAGATAAACAATGACACCCATATTGCCAAGTGTAATTTGGGTAAGAAAAATAGGCCTAAAAAGGGGTTTGTGGGGCCCACGACCCAGAAAATATTCTAACAATACTAGTATGAAGGCCTCAGCTTACTGAATGCGTGTTCTGAACATGAGCATAATTGGACAACTAGAAGGTCCACAATAGGACAAACTAAGTTTGTGGAAAAAGTGTAAAATATTACAAGAGGCAAAATGGAGAATTAGGCATACTACACACCTGGAAATTTATGGGTAATGGTCCCCGTGTGATAATCAACCTACCAAAAGCCCCACTACGCACAAAGAACAAATAAAGTGCTAAAAACCATCTCCAAGCAACAAAAATCCAATTGTTGCTAGTGGTAAAAAAAGAAGAAGATGGGAGAGAAAGCTGATAAAGAAAATGAAAGAGTAAGCTAAGAATTCATCCAACAAAGTCTCCACTGCAAAGCACAAGCTTTAGGAGGTGATTTTGGTGAAATGGAAGCAAGAACACAAAAACTAAAATGAGAGTAATGACTAAAATTCCAAGGCCTGGTAGTTTTATAACTGATCACAGGTCTTGCACAATTGCGGTCAACTAGCGCGATTATGCCAAATAACATAGTTAGAAATAGCTCGATTATAGTGCCTAGAGTCTGATTGGGCTAAATACCTAAAAGCTCATAATAATGCAATCAAGCCACCTCCACCTTGACAATGCTAAAGGAAGAAATCCAATTTGCTGTGATCACGTTCAAAGAAGCGTAATCGTGCTGAGTACTTATATTCTATAGAATTTTTGCAAGCTAATTTTCCAATCGGGGAAGAGAACTAAAATGAAATCCAACAGTAATATACCAAACATGCATTTTGCAAACACATTTTGAACTTTACAAAATCGACAAAATGAATGTCTGATGTTGTTTGAGCAAATAGAGCCCCCAAACCAAAACCAACCAAAGAGCCAAATTTCTAAATTTGCACCACACACCAAAAATGTTCTCGTATAGCTCTAAAAGAGAACTACTGAATAAAATTTCCCAAAATCATCATCCCAGAGCTGATGGAAATGTCAAAATTCCGATCACCAAAAGCCCACTTAGGCTCTAAGATGAACTTTGGTTAAACTGAATTTCCACAAAATAACCTCAAACTCCGAACGAACACCTTGGATCCAAAGTTAAGGTATAACTAGGCCAAAGTTGGTGTCTTGAAGCTAGTGGAATTGTCGAAATCTGATTCCGAATACATTTACTAAGAATTCACTCTCATGTTCCACTATCTCAAGGTTACACCTTTAAAATTGGGAAATTAAGATAACAGGCTATAAAACTATCCGGGAACTAAACTAATGGTCCCAAAAAGTCTTATTTGGGGTAGCTAAAAGAAAGCTCTAAACACTGAAGAAACTGAAAGGCAAGTAACTAACCAATCATTAAAGGTTGTGACTAGTATGTTACTTTTTTTGGGGGTATTCATCTTTAACTTTATTTGATCCATGATCTACCTTGGCATATATTTCTATGTATTTGTTGCTCCTTTGGGTATGTCTATTGAGCCGTTATTTGTACCTCTAAGTGTAGAAACTCCCGTGGCCATGGCCTTGGTGGTGTATTGGGTTTATAGATATTGTATTGTGACTATTTAGGGGATGAAACCCAAGATGATTAGATTAGTTATATATGTTGGACTTTAATTTGATTCTATACATAGACTTGTTATCCCCTCACCATGAAGTCCTGAATTGTTATGACAAGACCGTTACCTTAGAAGTGCCCGACATACCCCCATTGGTCTGGCAGGGGTGTACTAGTGTCACACCCCAAAAATTTATTTATGATGGAGTTTAAATTTTACCTATATAATAGACTAACCCTAAACTAGAGTGAGTTTAGGTACCAAGTACCCAATAGAAAAAGGAAAGGAGGTGAAGCTAACAAATTGAAATAGAAAAAAATAAAAACTACTGAACCTGACTCCTAGAGCCTGGTATTGTGGATGTAGAGCCTTTATATATAGAAAGGTGCAAATACAATCCACAATAGGGAGAAACTATAAAATAGCTATACAGACTCCAAGTGGAAAAGTTGTAGAGGCTGAAATAGGATTGGCTAGCATGAACGCATACTGCTTACCATATTAACTGAATAGCACCAAGCTAGTCCT
>JBDJHY010404239.1:5134-17157 GCA_039654485.1 Withania somnifera | reverse complement strand
ACTCTAGTATTTGTATGAACACTCTTCACATTACCCACATGGATACCTCCAAATAAACCCCATTACACCCTATTCAATAAAATAAATACATGAAATACCTAGGAATCTTTGTGATAGGGTCAAGGGCCTCTGCTTTTCTTAAACGAAGAAATTCCACTCAAGTTGGTGCCCTTCCCTTACACTGATCTTCCAATTCTGTAATATCTATTTACATATAATCTAATCATAATAAATACAAACTTTGATGCCCATATTGGTATTTTTTCAAAATCGGGTCCAAAATTTCCCTCAAAAGTGAAAACGGGGGTCAAGATAATTTCACAAACTTTTGTTGAAAATCATGATAATCATATTTCAAGAATCATAAATATAAATATTTTTACAAAACGGAGTAGTAATCGATCCTCAAAACTCAATAATACAATATGAAGGTTTTTTCTCAAAAATCCCCAAATTTTATACCTTACAATCACCAAATTTGATGTTAAAGTTGAGGAAAAATTAATGGATAATTGAAGACTTAATGATTTAAGAACTTATCAAATGATTCACATCAAAAAAATCTTTGAAAATATCCCAAGTGAGCTCTCCAGGTCAAAACTGTTGAATAGTAGGGAATGAGCTCGTGAATAGTGATTTAAGACTCATCTCAATAGTTTGAGGCTTCTATGCTATCGTGATGACTTATCACGCGATTCAAATGGTCAATGGAGGAAATCCTATGCGATAGTGTCACCTGGACGTGCAATCATGAAACTATGTTGGAAGACCTATACAATCGGGATGGTTATGCATGTGGTCGTGATGCATGGGATTATAAACCTTCACAATCGCGATTCTCATACATGAAATCATGATGAAGAAATCATCCCTGGACTAGACCTAAATATTGACAACAACTTTCATGCAAATTAGTCTCCTATTGGACCCTTAGAATTCCGGACACAAAAACAATATATGCTACCCTACTAAATTCGACGTTTTCGACTCAATGGAACCGTCCAAATGAGAATATGAGGTATCCTTAACTGAAATGAAAACTTTATTCAAAAAGATAAATTTTCCCTTGAAACTTTTGGAAAATATTTTCAACATTCTCTAAGACCAAAAATGACCTCCTGAATCCAATGGAATTGACAAAATTCTAATAGAGCATCCGATCATCAAATTTGGCCAAATTTATAAGGTAGTCTTAAAACTCAACTTTATCCCATCAAATGAGCTAAAATCAACACGTAAAGCCTAAAACTAAAATCTCCTAGACCATTTTCAATATTTCGGAGCTATAGAACTAATTGAATTTCATTTCAACACTCGTAGCTTCGAATGTTAACTAAAGTCAACTATTTCAACCCAAAGGCTTTCAAAAACTAAAAATTCTCAAATTTTATAAATTTTAGCTTCAATTTCAAAGACAACCCCATAAAATGAACAACTATGACTCGAGGTAACTCTTTAGAAGGGTATAATGGTAATTTTGTAGAAAATGCAAGGGTCATTACATACTCCACCATTAAAAACCATGTCTACCCTCAAACCTAACGGAAATTAAAGTACCTAAAGCCTCAAATAGCTATCGATAGTTGGCATGCATATCAGACTCAATCTCTAATGTAGCCTCTGAAACTGGGAGATGCTTCCACTGAACCTTTACTAAAACAATTCCCTTAGTCCTCGATTTCATAAACTGACTATCACAGGATCCTCCTTATAGGTCAAGTCCAGATACAAAGTAACATACCTATAGTGAATCACACGAGAATCATCAGGAATGTACTTCCAAATCATAGAAACATGAAATATAAGATGCACCGCTGACAAACAAGATGGTAAAGCCAACTCATAAGCCACCTCCCCATCTCATTTTAGGATATCAAATAGGTCGATAAACCTAGGGATAAGCTTGATGCTCTTACGAAGCATCATTACACCCTTCATGGTGACACCTTTAACATAACATGATCACCTTCCATGAACTCTAAGGCTCAAACCCTTCTATTTTCATAACTCTTCTATCTTCTCTAAGTTGTTAACAATCCATTCTGAATGGCTTGAACCTACTTCATGGCTTCAAAAAATAGATCTTATCAAGGTCTCTTACCTCAAATGGATCGAAAAACCAATGGGATATAAATATCTCCTACCATATAATACCTCAAAAGGCTCCATCTGGATGCTAGAGTGATCACTATTGTTATAAAAAAACTCTACAATGGTAAATGCTTATCCCAACTATCTCCAAAACCAATAACATATGCCCACACCATGTCCTCAAATACCTAAATCATCCGTTTAGATTGACCATTTATCTGAGCATCAAAAGTTGTATACATATCTAACTGAGCACCCAAAACATGATGTAACACCCTCCAGAAGTACAAAATGAAAAATAACCATAGTTAGAGATAATAGAAAAAGGGATGCCATGCAAATAAACATCTGGATGAGATAAATCTTTTATAGCTTTCCATCCATATACTCAATATTGACCAGAATAAAATCGGGAAAATTTAGTCAAATAATTTACAATAACCCAAATAGAATGAAATTCACCCACAATCTTAGGTAACCCTACAACAAGATCCATGGTGATCCGCTCCTACTTCTAAAAAGGAATGGGCATCCTCTGAGATACTCCACCAGTCCTATGATTCTCAAGCTTAACTTTTTGATAGATTAAGCACCTAAACACAAACTCCAATATATCTCTTTTCATGCCACACCACTAATAGTGCTAGCTTAAATCACGGTATATCTTCGCTGCTCCAGGATGGATGGAATACCTCAAACTATGTGCCTCCCTTAGAATTAAATTAGTCAAATCACCTACCTTAGGTCCACATATCCTGCTACCAATCCTTAAAACACCTCCAAGTCAAGAAATTCCTCTTTTGCCTCTTCCCTCAAAACTTTATCTCTGATGGGGTGCAATTTTTCATCTTTAAACTACTTATTGTTAATCTTCTCCACAAAGTAAGAACAAGACCCAATAAAAGCATGGATACCACCACTATATGAAATCTACAACAAAACCAACTTGTTAGCCAAACTCTAAACCTCCCTGTCTAAAGGTCACACCTCTCCTCAAACTGATGCAACACTACCCATACTAGTTGACTTCCTACTCAAAGCATTTGCTACCACATTAGCCTTATTTGGGTGGTATAGAATAGTCATGTCATAATCCTTTAGACACTCAATCAACCATTGTCGCATCAAGTTCAAATCCCTCTAACTGAAGATGTAATGAAGACTCTTATGATAGTGAACACCTCACAATTCACTCCATAAAAGGGGTGGTGCCATAACTTTAACTCAATATGATGGATGTCAACTCAAGGTCATGGGTAGGGTAACTCTTCTTATGAGCGTTCAATTTTCTAAAAGAGTATCCAATAACCTTACACTTTTTGCATCAAAACTCCACCCAAAACGACTCTAGAAGCATCATAAGATCCAGTAAAAGGCTCGCTCTCAACAGGAAAAATCAGGAGTGCGTTTGAAGTCAATAAGGTCTTAAGACTTTGGAAACTCTCCTTTCACTCATCTAACCACTGAAACGTAGCATCCTTTTAAGTCAACCTAGTTAAAGGATCTGCATTAGAAGAAAATCCCTAAACAAATCTATGATAGTAACTCACCAAGCCAACAAAACTATAAATCTATGTATGGGATATGGTCGTAATCCAACTATGGACTACATTAATCTTGGTCGTATCAACCATTATACCTTCCTCACATGGCTTAAGAAAGTCACTGAGCTTAGCCAAAATTTATACTTAGATAACTTGGCGTACATCTGTTCCTCTATCAATTACTGGAGTACAACCCTCAAGTGCTGAACATGGTCTGCCTCACTCCTCGAGTAGAACAAGATAAAGAAAAAAACAAAAGAATCAAGAGAAGTTCAAAATAACCCTTTCATCAACTCTATGAATGTTGTAGGGGAATTAGCCAACCCAAATGACATCACTAATAACTCGTAAAGCCTATCGCGAGTCTTGAAGGATGTCTTAGGGACATCTAAATCCCTAATCTACAATTAATAACCTCAAGTCTATATTAGAAAATACTAAGGCACCCTGCAACTATCAAATTAATCATCAATCCTAGGAAGGGGATACTTATTCTTAATAGTAACTCAATTTAACTTCCTATAGTCTATGCACATCCTCATTCAACTCATCCTTATTATTCAAGAAAAGAATAGAAACACCCCACAGTGATAAACCCTGTATAACGAATCTCGTATCAAGAAAATCCTAAAGTTGCCCCTTAAAATCATCCAGAGCCATATGGTATGGAGGAAATATAAATAGGCTTAGTGTCTGGTAAATAAATAGCATAATTGATATCTAAATCACGGGGAACACCTAGGAGATCTGTAGGAAAGAATTTGGAAACTCACAAAACCCAATGCAGAAACTAACGGAGGCATATCATCACTAGTATCTCGGATGAAGGCAAAAGAAAATAGAAAACCCCTATCAATCATCCTCTGGTCACGAAGGAAGGAAATCACTCTACTAGGATAATACCCACTAGAACCCCTCCATTCAATCTTTAGGACACCATGAATATCTAAAGTGATAGTCTAGGGGTAACACTCCAAAATGGAATGATACGGAGAAAGCCAATATATAAATAGAATTACATCAAAATCTACTATATCAAGGATGATCAAGTCTACCTAACTATCATACCCTACCACAGTAACAACACAGGATTGATATACCCACAACTAAAGAATATCCTATGGGTGTAGAAACATGTAGAGGCAGAGGTAGGGAATCACTCATCAAATAAAATCCATAAGAAAAATAAGTAGACACATATAAATAAGTAGATCCAGGATAAAATAATATTGAAGCAGGTTGGTGGCACACTAGAATAATACTTATAATCACTACATTAAAGGCCTTTACCTCGGGTATACCTAGAAATGTATAACAATTACCCTTACCACTATTGGAAGGAGCATCTCCTCTACCAGTACCCACTAGAACCAAAGTTATATTATCACCTCTACTAGAAACCCGACCACCTCTACCAGGTTGTACTCTACCCCGATATACCACCAGAGGTGGGGTGCTCTAGATGGATACTAATAAAAAGGTTGGGGGCATACATGAACCTAATGAGGGAAATACATATGCATATTTCCCTGATCTTCACAAGTAAAATAATCCCTCGGCGATGTAAATTGCTACAATGAACCAGATAAACCTGGATGACCACTATAACCTGTTTGTCTCTGCTGAGAACCATGAGAAATCTGTCTTTAGCTTAAATACCCATGAGAAGCATACTCTCTCTAAGTATGTATGGAAGCCTATATTGGACTTTATTGAAGAGATGATACAACACTCCTAAATGAAACCCTACTATAAGATGTAGAACTTGAGAACTGACCATAAAAACGGGGACTCTTGCCCCTTGAATAACAAAATTTCTCTCTCTCTCAATCATATCAGACTCCTTGGATGCCCCAACTAACTCTGAAAAAGATTCCCTCAATGGTCCAATATGAACACAACCACTCGAACTATACATGTCAACCTATGAACAAACCGATGGATCCTCTCAGCTGGATTAGTGAGAAGTGAATTGGCATGTCTAGATAAGGAATAAAAATTATTCTCATATCTACCACTGTATATCACCCTGAGTTAAACTCTCAAATTGTCATATTTTCTCCTCTCTTATGCTCCGAGGAACATATTTTTCAAGGAAGGCCTAAGAAAACTCACCTCAAGTAACCAGAGGAGATCTAAATGATCTGTCTCTCACATAAGATCTCTACTACTGTCATTCTGGCCCATGAAACTACAAAGATATGTAAATAACTTTATGTAAGTTTGTCATCCTCACACTGTCCAACAACTCATGGAAAGTAGCTAAAAAATCGTGAGCCTCCTTGGCTCTTCTCTAAAATTGAGGTGGATCTATTTTACTAAACCTCTCATCGGCACTTCTCCTTGTCTGATAGTGCAAGCCCTATCACTTTTGAGGCTCCCATACCAAATACATGTACCTTTTCATCTCTGGGGACTAACGGTGGTTATCCCACCTAATCATGCATAATTAGGATCTTCTTCTACCGATATGGGTTTTGTTCCCTTATACTATCATGAGAACCTAAGGGTGTGCCAGTTGCATACCTACCTTGGGCTATAGTCTCCAAAACACCCAAAACTTGAAAAAAGGTATAACGATACAATAGTGTGGCAATAGTTTCTAGGGATACCTATCCACCGATATCTTAAATATCAATATCAGGGGATTCTTCTGTATCCTAACACCTTGCGTGGATGGCACCAGAGAATCTGACTCTACTCGGTCCACTAGCATACCTCCAAACCCTAGTCAATGTCTCCTCCGCGAAGAGGGCCTCCTCTCTTGTTGTATCCCTAGTCCTAGATATCTGTCAAAGAATAAAACCATGAATTAATACTTAGATGGACATAATGCAAACTATGAGTGAAAGAATGAAGGGAAGATTTCCTAAAAGTTTTACAGACCGATCTACGAGACTCTATTAAACCTTGGCTTATACTCTGTGAGACTCACGAACATAGATCTATTATACCAACTTATCATGACCCAAAATCATAAGTCTTAATAGCGCCTTTCTTAAATCACCAAGATATATAAGACTAAAAAATTCTATAAGGGGAAATGTGAAAAATAATGAATCGGCAAGAAACAAAGAAGGTACAATATTGAAATGCTCAACTAGAATATCACCCAAAAACCGGTGCCACTTTGTATAAGCCTCTAAATACAATTATTACAAAGCTGAAATAAATACATAAGTCTCAAATATCTAAAATACTCAAGTAGAATCTAATACTAAATATAAAGAGTTTAGGCATCTGTTGCAAAACAAACAACTACCTCAGACCTACCAAACTCTAGCCCTAAACCTGATCTTAAAGGAGATGATCAGGATGCACTAGACTCTGTACCTACACAATTGTAAAAATCAAGGGAGAGAGTACCCAATAAACAATAGGTACCTAGTAAGTATCCCTATCCTGACACTAAGAAAAAGTGATGATGAGTCACCAACTCCTCCAAATATCCCAACCACATTTCTCTAGACACCTAGCTCCAAATCATACCATAACCAATAATTAATAATGAAAAGTAACTAATAGATACAAAGTGTAGGGGTAAAAATAGCAATAAACACCTCAACAGAAACTAATGGTAATTCAAGAAACCAAAATAATCAACTACAACCAAAACCATATATATATATATATATATATATGAGAGCATCAACAAGTACAACCAGCCAACTCAAAGATAACTCAACAATCAAATGAAACCACTCTAAACATGTCAAATGCAGTATCTCATCCTTGGCCTATTCAGAGGCAGTCTTCCCAAGTCTGTTTCATAACCCACAAGATAAACCCCACTCATTGTGTTATGGTCTCGTGGGAAAAGTCCATAAATCCTTATTAGTTCGCAATTCATAAGTCGAACCATGGTAGGAAGGGTACATCTGATGCAAGAAAGGAATGGGCTCATGCGATGAATACTAAAAAGAATAGGCCAAGGTAAATAAAGGAAAGCAACTCAAATTTGACACCCATATCAGTCCCTTCCTCACAAGTCCAACTATGGTAGAAAGCAGATATCTAACACAACCAATAAATGGACTTGTAAGATAGATTCCAAAATGTCTAGACCAACATCAATACCATACTCAATAGATATAGAAAATTCTCATCATATTCGACTCAGCATCTTAGGAGAGCTTTCCATTTTAATCTCATAATAGAACAATTTAACTCATATGACCAGGACTATAATCAAGTTATAAAATCTCATCATAATCAGCCATCTCAGGCTCGTAACTTCTTCCCATTAAAAGAATAAGGGGTGAAATCAATAACATATTGATGAGTGAAAAATGTAATCCATAGAAGACACTCTCATGAAATATGAAATCAATCATGTATAAAAGTCAATGTATGTGCAATGCAATGTAATGTCATTGGGATGCAATGCATATTTGTCTCACGTACCTTAGAAATACCAAAAATCGCACATTTTCATTGAGTTTGTAACCACATAACCATATTATCACCATATTATAAATTGTACATTGACCCTCACCCTTTAAATGTATATCAATATCATGACCATGCCAAAAATTAGACATCGGCCCTGGCCTATTATTATATTCAATAACATTGCAATACCAAAAATTGTGCATCAGTCCTTGCTCTTTTGTATCATATTCCTCTTTGTCTCTCTTTTTTATTATATATCATGACCATAACTGGCATGACACATAGGCCCATAATCTTGTCAATTCATTTTAGCATATGCTTCATAAATTATGTTTGATTTCAATGATCAATATGCACTAATGAATGGGCACATCATAAGAAATTCATGGAAAAGAAAAGGCAATGTCACTCAATAATCAACAAGGCTACTCATAGGAACAATAAAATAAGGAGTTCATATCAATATCAACCAAGGCAACTCAAGGGTATGAAATCAAGTAAGTAAATGACCAAACAACAATAATTACAAGTGGGAATCTCATAGCCATGTAGAAATCTCAATCCTAAGCTCATATTTCTAATTTTATCACTTTTATTTTAGACCTTACATTCTTAACTCTAGCATTCAAGTGAATACTCATCAAAACACCCACACGAATATCAACAAATAGAGCTCATTACTCCCCATTCAATAAAAAAATACACAAAATACCTGGGATACTTTGTTATAAGGTCAAGGGCCTCCACTTTCCTTAAAGGAAGAAAATCCACTCAAGATGGTGCCTTTCCTTGCATCGAGCTTATGAATCTACAATATCTATTCATATATGATCTAATCATAAGAAAATACGAACATTAATACCATTATTGGTATTTTTGAATCGAGTCCAAAATTTTCCCCAAAAAGTGAAAAACCGAGGGTCAAGATAATTTTTAAAATTTTGTTGAAAATCTTGTTTCTTATATTTCAAGGATAACTAATTTAAAGTTCTATAAAAGAACAGAGTAGTAATCGACTCTCAATTCTCAAAAATACAGTATCAAGGTTTTCTCAACAATTCCCAAATTTTATACCTTGAAATCACAAAATTTGATATTAATATCGAGGAGTAATTAATGGGTAATCGAAGACTTAATGATTTAGGAATTTACCCAAATGATTCACTTCAAAAATTATCAACAAAAATATCCCAAGTGAGCTCTCTAGGTCAAATATGGTGAAAAATGAGCTCGTGAATAGCGATTTAAGACTCAGCTCACGGGTTTGAGGCCTTTTATGCGATCGCGAGAACTTATCATGTGAGCACAATGATCAATCAAGGAAAACTTAAGCGATCATGATATTAGACAGACCTACGTGGTCTTGATGATTATGCACATGACACGATGCATAGGATTTTAGACCTTCGTGATTGCAATGCCCATGCATACAATTGCAACAAAGAATCATCCTTGCACCAGATATAAAAATTGACAGCGACTTGCATGCAAATTAGTCTCCGCTTAGACCCTCGTATTTTTTCAAAATCCCATTCACACAAACCATCTATGTTACCCTACAAATTTCAACTTCCATACTTAATGAAACCATCAAATGTGAATTCGAGGACTCCTTGACCCGATAACAACCAAGGTTACTAAAAATGAAAAATTTACTTAGAAGGATGAATTTACCCTCAAAACTTTTAGAAAAGTATTTCAAACTTTCTCCTAGACCAAAAATGGCCTCTCGAATCCAATAAAATTGATGAAATATGAATATAAGTATATGATCATCAAATAATGACCAAAATCAAACTTTGGCCTTAAAACTCAACTTTATCCCTTCAAATGAGCTAAAATAAACATAAAAATCCTAGTGCTGAAAATAAAGATCCTTTTAGATTAATTTTCATATTTCGAAGCTGATAGAACTAGTGGAATTTCATTTTGAGACTCGTAGCTCCAAATATTGAAAAGATTCAATTATTTCACCCTAAAAGCTTTCAAAACCTGAAAAGTACTCAAGTTTTTCAACTTTCAACTCCGGTTCAAAACTAACCCCATAAACTTAACAATCGTGGCAACTCATGAAAGGTAAAATAATTTTTTTTGGAAAACGCCAAAAATGACCTTTAGGGTCATTACACTTCTATATATCCTTTTGCCATAGCATTAATAGCATTGGTTCAAGTCATGATAAATCCCCCGGATGGATGAAATATCTCAAACAATATGTCTCCTCATAATCAAACTAGTCAATTTATCCACCTTAGGCACGCAGATTCTACCACCAATCCTCAAAACACTCTCAGAATCAAATACTACTTCCTTTTCCTCACCTATTGAGACTTCATCTCAAATAATGCACATCTTCCCATTTTTGAGTTATTTTCCTTAATCTTCGTCAACAAGGAAGAATGGGCCTCCATAAAAGCAAAAATGCAACCACTATCTGAAATTGACAAATGAACCAGTAGTTATCCAAACTCTAAACATTATTGTCTAATGATTGTGCCTCAACTCGAACCAAAGCAAGACTACCCATGATAGATGATTTCCTTATAAATGCATCTACTACTATATTAGCTTTACTAAGGTGATATAAAATAGTCATGTCATCTTTAGAAATTCAAATCTATCTAGATGAAAATATACTAAAGGATCCTATGATCAGTGAACACCTTAAAATGAACCCCAATATAAGTAATGATGCCACACCTTCAGCACAAACACGATGGCTGCCAACTCTAAGTCATAGGTGGTATAATTTTTCCAATGAGTCTTCAACTATCTAGAAGCATAAGATATCACCTTTCCTTTATGCATCAAAACTCCACCAAAACCAAATCTATAAGAATCATAAAACACAGTGAAAGGCTCACCATTAATAGGCAAAGTAAAAATTGAAGCTAAAGTCAGTAAGGCTTTAAGCCTCTAGAAACTCTCCTCACACTCATTAAACCAATGAAATGCTACATATTTTTTAGTCAACTGAGTTCATAGAATTGCAATGGAAGATAAATCCTAAATGAATCTTTGATCTCTTCCAGTAAAACTAAGAAAACTACGATATCAGTATGATTAGTAGGCCTCGACCAACCACAAACTACCTCAATATTGGTCGGATCAGCCCTAATACCATCCTTAGAAACTACATGACCAAGAAAGTCACAGAACCTAGAAAGAACTCATATTTCAAAATCCTTGCATAAAACCTCTCCCTCTCAACCTCTAAAGAACAATCCTCAAATATTGTACATGATCCACCTTTCTCCTAAAATATAAAATAGTCATCAATCAAGACAATTACAAATGAATCAAGATAAGGACGAAAGACTCTGTTCAACAACTTCATGAATATTTTTGGGGAATTAGTCAACCCAAATAACATTAAAAAAAACACATAATAGATATAACGGTTCTTGAAATCTATCTATCCGAATCCCTAATCTTCAACTGATGATAGTTGGACCTCATGTAAATCAAAAATGATGCTTTGACATCCTGCAATTGGTTGGTCAAATAAATCTTGATACGAGGAAAGAGATATTTGTTCTTGATGTAAAATTTGTTCAAATAGTTGTAGTCAATGCACATCATCATAGACCCATCCTTTTTCTTTATGAACAAAATAGGAGCACACCAAGGTGACACACTTTATCTATTAAAACCCTTATCAAGCAATTCTTGCAATTGTTCTTTCAATTCCTTCAACTTATCTTAGTTTATACATATAGAGGAATAGAAATGGACTTAGTGTTCAACTCATAATAAACGCCAAAGTTAATGTCTCGGTCAGGCAAAACACTTGGAAGATCGGTAGGGAAGACATTTGGAAACTCATAGACAAATGGAACAGACTCTAAAAAAGGAGTATCAACACTGGTATCATGAATGAAAGTTAAATAGGAGAGATACACTCTCTCAGTCAATTATGGGCAGGAATTAAGGAAGTAACCTTACTAGGATATGGGGCAACTAAACCTTTCCACCTTATTCGTAGTATTTTGAAAA
>JBDJHY010404238.1:0-28758 GCA_039654485.1 Withania somnifera | reverse complement strand
AAATGCATAGATGATAGCATAGAAGGTGGTGCCAACCTATAAGCAATATTACCAACCCTCTCCAAAATCTCATATGGCCTGATATACCTAGGACTAAGCTTCCCACGTTAACCTCATCATACCGCTCATAGGAGATATCTGTAGAAATACCTTATCACTAACTCCAAACTCTAAGGCACACAACCTATGATTGGCATAGCTCTTTTGTGTACTTTGGGATACCCTCAACCTATCTTGAATCAAATGAATCTAATCAAGCAAATCACACAGCAAGTCTATAGACAGGACTTTGGCCTCAAAACAATCAAACTACCCAATAGGTAATCTACATCGCCTACCATACAATACCTCAAATGGTGCCATATAAGCAAACTCCGCCAAAACTAGGTATTGATCCCAAGTACCACCAAAGTCTATCACACAAGATCTCAACATATCCTCCAACACCTGAATAGATCGTTCAGACTGACAGTCAGACTGCATATGAAAAGCTATGCTCAAATGCACCTTAATACCCAAATCTAGCTGAACTAACCGATAAAACTGCAAAGTGAACTGGGTGCCTCTGTGATAAATTATAAATATAAGAATACCATGCAATCTAACTACCTCACGAATGTAGATTTGAGCCAGAAGGTCAGCATTATAGGTGGAATGAGTAGGACTGAAGTGCACTGACCCACACAGTATCAACACCTCTACTAGAATGCGACAACCCCGAAACAAAGTCCATAGTCACCAGCTCCCACTTACAAGCCAGAATGGGAGTCTTTGCATCAAACCACCTGGTCTCTAATGCTCATGCTTAACCTGTTGACAGTTTAAGAACTTAGAAACACACTCAGCAATATCCCTTTTTATCCCCTTCCTCCAATATAACTATCATAGGTCATGATATATCTTAGCTGCACCAGGATAAATAAAATACCTGGAACTGTGAGCCTCTCGCATGATCAAATACCTCAAGTCACCAACCTGAGGTACAAAAATATGAGCATCAAATCAAAGTGGACCATATGAATCAATGGAAGCTCTACTGGCCTCTCCAACTAATACCTCCCCACGGAGGGCGACGAACCACTTATCCTCAAACTGACACTCTCGAATATGATCTATCAAGGAAGATTTGGCCTTAACACATGCCAACATATGCCTGGGTTTGAAAGATCAAGCCTAAACAGCTGGTTAGAATATGATTGGACCTCTACCGCCAAAGGCCTCTCAGAAACTAACAAGGCTTCTAGGCTACCCATATTGACTACCTTCCGACTCAAGGCATCTGCCACTATATTTACCTTGCCTGGATGATATAACATAGAAATATCATAGTCTTTCAATAGTTCAATCTACCTTTGCTTCCTAGAATTCAACTCTCTTTGACTCATAATATACTGAAGACTGTGATGGTTAGTAAAGATCTCACACAGAACCCCATATAGGAAATGCCACCAAATCTTAAGAGAAAACACACCGCTACCAACTCTAAGTGATAAGTGGGGTAGTTACGCTCATGCACCTTCAGCTTTCTCAAAACATATGCAATAACTCGATCCTGTTACATCAAGACATACCCTAAACCAAAACCAGAAGAATCACAATACATGAAGAATCCCTAACCATCCACTGGCAAGGTCAAAACTAGTGCCGAAGTCAATACGTCTTTGAGATTAGCAAAGCTCAACTCACAATCCTTAGACCATTGAAAGGCAACATCTTTTTTGGATAACCTTTAATCCCAGCCTTGCATAGTACATGTCCCAAAAAATGCAATGAATTCTAACAAAAGCTCACACTTTGATAACTTAGCATACAACCTGTGTTCTCTTAGTGTTTGGAGAATCAATCTCAAGTGCTGTCATAATTGGACTTATTCTATGAATACACCAAGATATCATCTATAAACACAATCATGAATGAGTCCAGGTAGGGCTTAAGCACCATATACATCAAATCCATAAATACTGCTGGGGCATTAGTCAACCCAAAAGACATAACCATGAACTCATAGAGACCATAACGGGTCCTGAAAGATGTCTTAGAAATATTCTCTGTACGAATACACAACTGATGGTAGCCATACCTCAAATCAATCTTAGAGAACACTACTGCTCCCTGAAGCTGATCAAACAAGTTATCATATATAGGATATATGTTCTTTACAGTAACTTTATTCAGCTGTCAATAGTCAATACACATTCTCATCATACCATATTTCTTCTTTACAAAGAGAATATGTGTACCCCAAGGTGACACGTTGGAATGAACAAAACTTTTATTTAGCAAATCCTGAGGTTGCACCTTCAGCTTCCTTAACTCAGTAGGAGTTGTACGATATAGAGTAATAAAAATAGGCTCAGTGCACGGCTCTAAATCAACAACAAACTCAATATCTCATTATGGTGGTAGGCTTGGTAGGTTGGTTTGAAATATATCAAGAAACTCAAAAAAATAGGGACAAACTTATGGGCAGGGGTGCCAACCTTAACATCATGAATATATGCTAAGTATGCCAAACATCCTCTCTCTACTAGTCTCCTACCCTGAAGGCATGAAATAAAGCCTGTCAATGCGCGACTACTAAAACCCTGCCACACAACCGGAGGTGAACCTGGTACCTCTAAGGTGATAATTTTTGCATAAAAATACAAAACTGCACGATGTGGAGACAACCAATCCATACCAAGAATAACATCAATGTATACTAAGTCTAGCAACATCAAGTCATCCCATGTGTCGGTCCCACTAACAGAAATCATAAGAGATTGGATCACCCGATTCACTACTAAAGAATCCCCTACCGGGGTAGCAACACATATAGACACAGATATCATATCATTGGGAAACCCCAAACTAGGTGAAAAATAAGACGACAAATAAGAACATGTAGACCCAGGGTCAAATAAGGCTGACACAGGTATGAAGCACACAGAAATCAAGCCTGTAATCACTGCATCTGAGGAAACAAACTCTGGTCAAGCAGGAACAACATAAATTTGGAGATCACCTCCATGTTAACCACTACCACCCCTACAACGCTGGCCACCACCTCTATGACCACCTTGTGCCCCACCTATAATCGACAAAGGCAATACTCTCACTGGTTATGCAACTATTGGAGCAGGATGAATAGCTCCCTTCTGAGGACAAAATTTAGGCACCTATTATACCACTAGTAGAAGAACCAAACCCCGTAGTCCGAAGCCAAAGTGTAGGACTACTACATTAAATGTAGATTAATAATAATAAGCGAAAGTCTTAAAGAGTAACATTATCTACCCAAAATTCAGTATCAGTGTCAAAATGAACCACTAAGATAAGAAAATTATAAAAATGAAATAAGTTTAGTATAACTGTGTCTCTGAAATATAGTGGAGATGTAATAAAACATAAATTTGAAGAGAAGCAGGAACAAGTTGGACACCAAGTTTACCTTGAATCTATGATATGAATAATATCCGAACTAACAGCTGTCTGTATCACGAATAGGAACCTGTTCTCGGATTTTCACATGTGCAAGTGTAGTATGAAACCTATCTACCCAACCCAAGGATGCTATTTAGTATAGTTATTAAAGCTATAAGCCCAGAGATAGCCCCACGGAGCCTACCTGTCGTCCGATGACAAAACACTGTAATCTTACGAATATTGCTCCGCCTGATATCAAATGACCTCTGAATGATCTAAAACTTGTGTCATCGAATTTTATATGTTAATATGAATCTAACAGCGTATTTTATACTAAGTTCCAGACTGAGCCCAAAATCTAGCCTAAAACGGGCTTTCGGAGCCCCTTTTTCGATACAGAAAATAAATTTCACTACGGTTTCCTCAACACTATCAGAAACCTATGCTAGAAAATTGAGCACAATACAAATACGGGAAGGGATTCAAATCGGCCCGGAAAGAATTGATCCAAAAGGGGTCAAAGATTCAATCTTTATGAATGTAACGTTGGGATTATAATGTATTAACGATCTTAGGAGCAATGTATATCCAATTTACGAGGAATTATACAAAAATAACCAGATTATGGGATGATTTCGTCAACCTCAACTCTTGGTTCCATTAATGGTTGAAACTAAGAAAATAAGGAAGAAGAAGAAAAGAAAACTTACCCAAATTCGTATGGAATTGAAGGGGGAATAATGTGAGGACTTTCTTGACCTTGAATAGTTGTTTGAGGTTTATTTTTGCTCAAGAATGGAACAAAATGAAGTATGGAAGCTTAAATAATAAAGGGGGACCATGCAGAAAAATATATACTGTCAGGCGCGATGCATCACGATCGCGTGAAGGAATCGCGATCGAACTAAAGGAAAATATAAAGCATCGTGAACACATGAAGGAATCGCGATCACGCTGAAGAAAAATATAAAGCATCGCAATTGCGTGAAGGAATCACGATCTTCAAGAAGGATCTCCTGGGACACATCACGATCAAGCCTAAAAGATCATGATCGCGTAGAAAAAGACCTTTGCTCATCGTAATCGCATTAAGGAGTCCGCGATCGCGCTGAAGGAGTACCACACCAATTGCAGGTCACTGCAACAAAAATTTCAAAAATTCCACCCAGGGGTTCAGGGATCAAACAGAGTCCAATTTTGACAATCCAATATGCAAACAACATGGAAATGACATTCTGGATTCAATGAAATTGATGAAACTTAAATCCAAGGTTGTTTATGCAAAATGATCCCTCAAACCAAATGTAGCCAAAAGTGCACTTCTCCACCAACACCTCAAAAATGCAATGACAAGTCCAAAAATTATACCAACACCTCACCTATCCTAATATAATCATCCCAAAGCTGCTAAAAGCATTAGAATTCCAATCTGACACCCTGAACATCAAAATACCACTCAAGCTCCTATTTAGGCCATAAACTTAACTAAAATCCACAATTTCACATAACATGCAAATGAAACCTCCAAAACATAAACTTAAGGTCCATCTTGACTTTGTTTGGTATTCCGGAGCTAACAAAACTGTCAGAATTAAATTTCGAGATCGTCTTGAAGGAAATTTGACTTGGGTCGATAAGTATTTAGTTTTAGGTCTAAAATAGGAAATTTGAGATATTTCTCAACTGAGCGCCGGGGATCCAAACTGTCAGACCTAGCTAGTCATAAATGACTTGGGGAAACTACCAAAATGCTCTAGAATTTAAAACATTGAGTATTTATCATAAATGACCATGTGGTTTATTACATAATCCACATATAACTTCCATGAACCATCCTTATTTTTAATCATTAAGGCTAGGAAATAAGAAGGGAATTGTCTAGGTTAGGTAATCTCATTTTGACAACAATCTAGAGATATGTTTCTCCATTTTAGAATTGCTTCTCCAGCTTATTTTTATGATAGTGTTTGTATCTGTAAGGTCTTAGGAATGGCTCCTGCTTTAACTGTATAGCATAGTCTAAAGTCCTAATAGTGGGTAGGGACCTTGGCTCTACATATACATCCTTGAACTTTTCCAACACCTCCAGTATCCTTAAGTATATCCATCTTTTACCACTTGGTGTTATCCATAGCAGTGCTTATCATTAATAAATGAGAAAACAATGCTTGACCTTTTCTCATCAATTTTCCTGGAGTAACACTGGATATCATATTAATTTTACCCTCTTCAACAATGCCATGAAGAACTGATTTATTCTGTCTCTTACTAATGGTAACATAATTTTTCTCATAGACAAACTTAGTTGAATTTTGTTGTTTCATCCATTCATTACCCAGTACTATGTCATAATCTCCCAGTAGAATGATCGACAAGTCTTCAATGAATGTCCTGACTTGTATTTTCTAAGAAAATGCTTGACAGTGTCAACTGCACATAATATAGTTGCCATCGGCAACTGTTACCCTCACTAGAAGATAATATCTCACCTTGTTCCCAGTTTCTTTGATAGTATTTTCATCTATGAAGGTATGAGTGCTTCTAGAGTCTACTAATAGGGCTAGATTCTTATTCTTAAATGTTCCCTTGACAAAAATACTATCTATTCCTCTGTGGTTGCCTAAAGGTGAACTAAAACACACAGCTTCTTGGATCTCTTGGTCTATCTCACCTTATATGATTATATCCAGAGGGATCTCTAAAACTTCTGGATTATCTTCTTCCATCACTTGACTAGTTTCAACTTCACCAAGTAAGCAGTTCAGTTGTTTCCTCTTGTATTGATGACTAGGACCTTGTATTAATGACCAGGACAATACTTTTCTCCATATCTAAAACATAAGTTATTGCTCTTCTTAAATTCATAAACTTTAGTACTTAACCTAAAAGCAGTTAGTTTAGCAGCTCGCAAACTTGAGTTCTTAGTAGTCGAATTCCCAAGGTTTTTAGGTGGATTTATTCTTCTTTAGCATCCTAAATAGCCTTTTATTTTATTCGATCTTGCTCAATAATACACATGAGACTATCAAGTTTAAACATCTTCATGGCAATCCTTATTTCCTTTTTCAACCCTCCAATAAAACTATAGACAAAATGAAACTCAATAAGAGCCAATTTCTTACAAGTATTTGAGCCTTCAGATCTTGAAATTTGCCCAGAAAAGAAACCACCGATCTAGTTTGTTCAAGTCTATTAAAATCCTCTACTATGTAATCCAAGTGATCCCCACCAAATCGACCATACAGTTCCTTCTAATATTCAATCAAAGTCACCACACCCTTACTTTATACCAAGGAATGGTAACATATTTCAGCTTAACCATCCAAGTAAAGCAACTACTTCTACCTATTGATTTTCAACATTGCTATCAAGGTTAAATACCTTTACATTTATGAAGCCATAACTTAGATTCATGACCTCCAAAAGTGTAATCCCCTCTTAGTATGAGGAATTATAACCATTTAGAGCTTGTTTTGTATATTATCCTGAGTTGGTAAAGAAAGGAGATTGTCTCCTTGATGTCGTTTAGAGCTCCACGAGGTACCTGTTCAATAATGGTCATCCTAATCAAGGATCAATTCTAGTGCTCCCTGGATACCAACTTATGTATTAATAAATCTTTGTTGATTTTGAAGAAGCTCATTCAAAACTTCTCTATGCATTGAAAGCCCATCTTCTACCACCTTCGATTGAGTTCCATCCACCATAGAAACAACTCATAGGTCACACAAATCAAAGAGCTGATATCAAATCTCAGTATCTTATAAGATCTGACAAATTTTGATTTAATTGAAATCATTCATAGATTTAAGTTGAATAAACATAAGACTTTTTGGCATATTTTCTCCTAATAACAATTCATAGGTCACACAAGAAATTAAAAGGGAGTGATAGACTACTGATCTTCCATTGGTGACTGGACTTGAAGTAAAATAATAAGGAGAAGATAGATCAAAAGAGATTGGAGAAAATGAGGGAGAAGATAGAAAGAGTGGAGGAGGTGAAAAAATTACCAATGCATTTATAACTCCAATTCAATAATGAACTCCGATCAATGTGGCATGATCCTGTCCATTGCATCTCATTAAGCTAAAACTAATCTCAGACATAGAAGTTGAAGTTAGTTGTTACTTACTATTCCCTTTTATTCAATTTCAAACCTTACTAACTACATAATTCTCCATTTCATTTCAGTACATCACACATAGTTTTCACAACCCAAAATTAGGCCATAATGGCACCTATTTCCACTCCCATGATGATTAAGCCAACTATCAATAACAATGCAATAAACAAAAGCTAAATAGTTTGAGTGAGAAGACAGAAATGTACAAAATCCAAATAACATAAACCCCAAAATCTAATTTTCATAATATACAATCCTCTAATGAATCTAAATACAAGATTAAAGTAGTCTTAACATCCGCAACAAAAGTAAAGACATAAAATGAAAAGAGAATTAAGTCCAAATGTTGTAAAGACTAAGCAACCACCTCAACAAATCTTGATCAAAGCCTCAAACTCAGTGACGAGACCAAGTCAACAAGTATCGGGCCTTAAACTTCCAAAAAATACGCAAAAAAAATAAGAGTGAGTACATAAGATACATACACTCGACAATATCCTTGATTGACCCTAAAACAAAGTGATGGTGAGGAAATTTGAACTCAACTAAAGCCCTAAAATGTTGAAACTTGCACTCTAAAAAAGCCATGCTAATATAACTAGTAATAGAACATAAGTTGCACATAATGACAAAAATGGATTAAGTAGGCTCTGAAAAAATCAAGTCAACCTCAAATAATTAAATATTCTAAATAAAGCAAGGACAATAAGTAAGATCAAGCAAATAGTTCAAATCTAAGTCCAATACCCTGACAGTTATCACAACTCACAGATAGTTCAACCAACTTTCTCAAAATCAATGGTAAGCTCGGTTAATAGCACCAATAAGTTAATACTCATTCAGAAATCAAATGCAATGTACAAGCAATAGAATGGTGCATGTTTTTCCTATTTGTACAAACCTATCTCTCCTAAGGGATCATCAAGATCCATAAGGGAAAGCTAAGACATATAGTACTCGACATCACCTTAGACTTTCTAAAAGGGACTTGAATGGTCTAAGAAGAACTCGGGCTATAGATATTCACCTCACACTTTTGAAAAGAGCCTCAGACCATTTGGTAAGACCTTGATAATATCTCATATTCAATTTAGTATATAGTCACATCATAACATAACACAAATAGGGGATACCGAATCAACTCACCATAGCATGAGTAGGAAAGTATCAAGTACCAATAGTTTAAACATATCAAGAATCAATAGAAGTATCTCCTCAATAACATAACTAGACCTCATCAAAACCATCATAATCTCAATAAAATATGAGAATCCGTTTAACAAGTTATTTATTATTTTAATCCCTCACAAGTATATTTATACCCACATAAATGCCCTCCATCATACCTATGAGAACCCCCATATCCCAATTAATCTCATTTATAAGCAACTAATACATAAACACATAAAATACTTTGAAAAGAGTCATAGAAAGGCTCTGTTTTCCTTACAAAAATTAAAATAATTCAAATCAAAGTCTTGCCTTCCTGATAACTTCTGAACGAATCTAACCTAACCTAATATTTACCTAAAAATGAAACTATAGACACACAAAGTTTCACACGTATTATTATATTTAAAACTAACCCATATGAAATGTAGGCATAACTAGACAAGTAAGTAAACTCGAATAACTGTTATAATGACTCAAAAACATCAAAACTCCTTCATGCGAGATAGATCTATTATTAATTCCATGACAATTAATCCTCACTCTAATTCAAACATGGACACTTTATTACTCATACCTCACACATACCCCTAAACCTTACACTTTAGGTAAACAACAAGGAAATTAATTTCCAAAACACCTTCCAATTTCAACACTCATAACTCTTCCGCTTTTAAACCTTTCTAGCTTCACACTGTTGCACTAAGATGTCATTGAACCTTAAATTCCCATACAAAAATCTATCGATGGTTGATTATCTGTAGTTAAAAGCCATGCCTTTACCTGAAGCTTGTTGAACCACCTATGTTGTTGGACCTACAGCTTGAGGTAACTACTAGCACACTTCTTTTTGGCAATATTATGATTTAACCTATGAAAGAAGTGCTATGATATCTGTATTTTTTCCAATGAAAGTTCTGAAGGGAATATTCCCAAGCTCCTGACACAAAACTCATAATTCTCAACTCTAAATAATAAGTAGAGTAGCTCTCTTTGTGAACCTCTTATAATACCCAAATTGCCAACTATAACCCTATATTTTTCTACATTCATACTAACCAAAATATAAATTAATAATATATACCAATA
This sequence comes from Withania somnifera, assembly GCA_039654485.1. Lineage (NCBI taxonomy): Eukaryota > Viridiplantae > Streptophyta > Magnoliopsida > Solanales > Solanaceae > Withania > Withania somnifera. Next base: position 18,968 of record JBDJHY010404238.1, on the reverse strand, counting down.
ATACTCCAACTTTACATGTGAGATCAAAATAGCAAAATTGGTATCAATACAGATACTTGAGCTCTTGGAAGCCCACTCAAAACCATTGAACCACCAGAAAACTACCCCCTCATGAGGTAATTTCATCAATAAGGATAAAATTAATGAAGAACCCTCTACAAAGTATTGATAATGACCAAATGCCCTTCTAAACACTAAATCTAAGTCATCGCATGAGTTTAATGATCCTTCTCTCTACCAATATTAGACCCAAAAACCTATGACCAAGACAAGTGTAGTCAAATCCAAGTTTAGTTTGAAATTCCATTCATGAACTCAAATCATTGTTAAGGCATTAGCCGGCCCAAGGGATACAGTAAAACTCACCACAAACTTGAAAACAATGAATACCACTAAAATATGATAAACAAACTTTAATTGATTCGTGAACCACTAAAGTACCTTGAAGCAAATCCAACCATCCGTAAATGCACAACATAGAAGATGTCAATCCCGATAGTGACCTTACCTGACTGTCAGCACCAATGTGTATTATCATATGTCACTAATATTTGGATATGAAGAAACCCTTCTATGTCCCAATAATTACATTTATACCAGCTACATCAAGTCTCCCCAGGTAATATATTCCAACAAAATCACATTATAGGGTCGGTATACCCAATCCTCCATCAAGAAATCATCCATCAAAGTAGACATATAATAGGAACATTAAGAGAATCACATAACCTATCAAGACCTGAAGTGAAATATATATACACATAGGAGAAAGAGAAATCGGTATCAAAAAATACCTAAGTAGGTCAATAATATACTAAACAGTACTGAATATATGAAGAACAACCGATGCAACTAGTGTTGTTCTCTCACCAAAACCACTAAATAGGATGGAAATCTAACCATGCCCCATAAATAATATCAACAACAGCTTGACTAGTCATAACTAACTATGCTCTCTCATCACACCCTACTAAGATAACTTTTCTAGATCAATATAATTAATCTACCACTATAAATCAATTGTGGGTATAGGATCAAATGCTGACATAGAAGGAAAACTAACCAAGTATGTACAACCCTGAGGAAGCACACAGATACTAAATAAAAAGTAAATAGATCTTGACTAAACAAATCTGAAGTAAATCAAAATCTCATTGAAACTATAATTGTAGTAACAACATCAGGAACCCCTATCTCAATCTATCTTGATATACATAATGCCAATCCCAATCACCACTCTCTTAAGTCATGCTCTACTACTTCCTCTACCAGTATTTGAACTATTCTGGTCTCTAGTTATCGGTGTTTCTATCATTGATGGAACCTGACAAAGTGATAGTGTATTGGTAATGACCCTAAAGGTCATTTTTCCTTTTTTGAGTAATTCGACTGTTTTTCCCTTTCCTTAGTCCCGTTATATCAAACTAAGTATAGTTTTATAGTTTTTTTAGGTGAGGGATAAGATTTGATATAAAAGTTAGAGAGTTTAGAGTTTTGGATCTTTTTAGTTCAAAATGAGAAACTCTAAGGGTTATCTAGAGTTCGGAACCTTATATCATAATTTCGTTAGTTCCATCAGCTCTGAAATATCGAGTTTATTATAGTTACAACTTTGTTTTCCATGTTAGACTATCCCTGGTAAGTATGAGCATTTAGACTGGCTAAATTTGATTTTTAAGACGTTTGGTTGACTTTGGTTAACATTCGACCTTAGAGTGTCTGAAGAAAATCTATAGATTTCTTTTGATTCGGGAGGTGGAATTTTCTTAGAATGAGATTTTTTATATCTTTTGTGAGCCCCGGGAGTATTTGGATGAGTTGGTTTATTTCAATTAAAAATGGACCCTTAACGAGTATTGAGTCAAGGAGACTTTGTACGCATGATTTGAGGGTCTCTTGAGTCTGGAATACTGAAAATAGTATGTTTTCATATATAGTTTGTCATCAAGGGGTTTTGTACGAAACCCGAGGGACCATTCAGAGGTATATATTATTGATGATAAATTATTGGTGTTGTCTGTTGTTAGCCTATAGTCTATTCATCGTGTTGTGATGCCTATGTCATATTCTTGATGCTCTATTTTTCCTTTATCATATTCACAATGTGTGTGTTATTTTCGTGATGAGTAACTTACTTATTCACCATTTTTGCAATAGGAGTATCGCTTTCGCGAAGAATAATAATTAGGCCAGTTTAGTTAATGAACCAGGATTGTGGATAGCCCACCATGATAGTGGTGAAGGGTATTGTTCACTCTATTATTTTATATAAGTATTTCATAATATTAAACCATTTTACATATAAAACCACAACCTAAATCCCTTATTTGGCAAGGTTTAATCAAAAAATTTCAAAGATAATTATTGGGTAAGTTTCCTAACCATTTTTCATCGATTTATCTTCACTGATACATGATTTTAGATGGAAATTTCATGGTTTTACACTCCAAAATAGTGAGTAAAGTGTGGAGCTCAAAAATGGTTAAAAATTGAGATTTTTGTAATGAAATGCGATGATTTTTTGATGACTCACTCAATATTTAACATCCCATAGTAATGGGTAACATTATTATGATCAAAACTCGATATTGACTCCATGGGTCTGGGTCAGTTTTTGCATTTACCTTGATTATTTAAAATTTGGTGTTGATTAGTGAACATTTCCTTGTATTTCTTTCTTGGGTATCTATATATTACTTGGTTGGAGGTTAATCGAAAGGATAAAGTGCTTGAGTAGCTCGATTCTTCAAAATTAAGGCAAGTTGAGGTTTATATAGCTTTGTATAAATAGTTAACAATCGCTTGCTAATTACTTTATCATTTGGGGTGCCTTGGGTGATTTGAGATTACACTTATCTACCATGTTGGGACTGGAATTGGGATAACGGAAATGATGTGAATACATGATGAAATTGTTAGCTTACATGTACACTTGATTGTGTTGTGACTTGTTAGATTGAGTCATGTATTGCAAATAGAGTGACTTGGTGTAAGACTTAAGATATCATTTACTTTTCCATATCCTTACTTATTAATGATATTGACAAACTTGAGACTTGTACAAACTCTAGTTTAGTGGCTATGTACAGTGACACCTGGTTTTATGTTAATAGAAGACTTTTGTATTATTTATCTTACTTGTGTATTCACTTTCCACATCTTTTATTGGTTATTTACCTTAGTTATTCGAGAATTAGGCTGACCTACTAGGTTGGGAAGGTAGGTGTCATCACGCCTGGATTTCAGGGCATGACAAGTTGGTATCAAAGCCCTATGTTCGTAGGTCCTACTATATAAAAGCCAAGTTTATTATAGTCTTGAAGATCAGTGTGGAGACATCCGTTACTTATCCTCGAGAGACTATGAAACTCTAGGAAGAATCTCTTCATTCTTTTTTCCTATATAGCGTGGTTAATTTGCATGTGCTAAGTCTTGTATGTTTTATTCAATAAATGGTCAGTACCAAAAAAACTGTTGATAGAGTGGATGAACCACAGGATTTATCAAAGCCAGCTACCAGGGGTAGGGGCCGAGGTGGAGACTAAGGGAGAGTTAGAGAAGCATCCCCATCTAGGGGTCGATCTAGGGCGGCTTCACCTGAGGTCGATATGGATAGAGATGGGGATAGATCCTAGGATTATGTTGCATCCCTACTATTGCAAGATACCTTATTAACGATGCTTGGCGCACTTGAGAGTTTAGCACAAGGAGTTACCATAGTGGGTTCTCAAAAAAGGAAAGGGGTGGAGACCCCAGACTAGAGGTCCATTCTAGTGATTCATGAGATGGTGGGCCAGCCACCAATGGTTCTAGTACAGGTGGGTTAGCCACCCGAGATTCAAGTTCCAGTGGACCAACTGCCTATAATTCTAGTCAGGTGGGATAACCACCTATTGTACATAGGGTGCATGAGCTTAAGATTTTGGATATTGGAGATGCAGGTATGAGCGTTGCTGAGATGTCTAATGATCAGAGGTTTCATAAGATGGACCTACCTTAGTTTTAGGTAAGGAAAGGAGAGGACCCACTTGAAGTTCTCCCTACCTTTCATGAGCTTCTATATAGTGTAGGTATGGTACAGACACATGGGGTAGACTACACAGTTCTATAACCTCTAGGGCCAGCCCAATAGTGGTGGCATTTTTATTTTGACTCTAGACCAGCTAGATCTCCTCCTATTACTCGGGAGATGTTCACCCTAGATTTTATGGATATGTATGTTTCTCTTAGTGTGAGGGACAGATTGTGTTGAAAGTTTGATGAGCAGATGCAGGAGGGGATAATGATAGATGAGTATGTATCTCACTTCTATGAGTTACCCATACATGCTTTGCCTATCTTACCGAATGAGCAGGAGAAGATAGCTAGATTCATTAGAGGATTAAGACTTTGTCCTTAGAATTTGATATTTACGGCTTCTCAAATGCTAAAGGATACTCTTCATAGTGTAATTGAGGTTCTAAAAGGGTTTGATTAGTTTACAATGGGTCATTTCAGTAAATCAGAGGAAAGAGGCCATGTTCTCAAGGTTAGTTTTATGGTGCCTCATTTGGAGGTAGGGGTTCCCTCCAGTCCAGTGGTCACTTTCATCACTGGGATCCTTTTTAAAAAGCTATGCATACATCAGGTATGAGTCATACAATTTAGAGCACCTCTAGTCCGACTCAGAGCTCTTATAATTCTCATCAGAGGGTTCCAGGCCAAGGTGGCCATATTGGTTCTCAAGTGAAGGATTATCCCCATCAGAGGGTTTTCAGCTCTCTAGTTTTATTTTGAGTGTAGGGATCTAGTACATTTTAGGAGGACATCAAGTGAGAAGAGATATCTATCAAGCTTCTTAGGCCCCTCTTGCTCCGGCTAGAGGACAGCACCTCAAAGTAGAGGTAGATGAGGCAAATAGATAGGTAGGAGTCACCGATTGGCCAGGGTGTACAGCATATAGGTAGAGGTCGGGGTCATGCTCCAGCTCAGCCCAGGGATGGGCATAGCCAGTGCTATGAATTTCCTGGGAGACCATAGGCTGAGTCTTTCGATGTTGTGATTACAGGTATCATCATAGTTTTCTCTAGGCCTTCTTTAGTGTTGTTGATCTAGGGTCTAATAATTCCTATGTATCTGCATATTTTGTTGTTGGTTTTTAAATGTTATCTAATGCATAGCCCATATCTTTATGTGTCTATTGCCTTGGGTGAATCCTTAGTGGTGGATCGGGTGTACCGGACCTTCCTTGTAGTCTTTCCGTGGTATGAGACTTGGATATATATGATCTTACTGAATATGGTAGATTTTTTTAATGTTATTATGTGTAGGGATTGTCTTTCTCCTTTTCATGCTCTTTTAGATTGTTAAGTCAAGACTGTTACATTATACATGCCTGACATTCTAGGGTTGAGTGGAAGGGTACATGTGGGTCATATTCTTGTACAGTTATCTCCTTTCTTTAGGCTTAGAGGTTGATTAAGAATAGGTGTATGTCTTTTCTAGCCTTTGTGCAAGATGCTATTGTTAATTCCCTTTCTTAGAGTAGTTTCCTGTAGTTAGAGAGTTATTTGATATGTTTTTGACAGACCATCCTAGTGTCCCTCCATATAAGGATTTTGATTTTGGTATAGATTTGGAGTCGGGCACCAAGCCAATCTTTATTCCTCCGTACCATATGGATCTTGTTGAGTTAAAGGAGTTGAAGGATCAGTTGCAGGACTTGCTTATAAAGAGTTTTATACATATGGGTATATCGCCTTAGCATGCCTCAGTCTTATTTGTAAAGAAGAAGGATGGTTCTATGTGTATGTGTATTGACAATAAATAATTGAACTAGGTGACAGTGAAGAACAAGTATCCTTTGCCTCGCATTGATGGCTTGTTTCCAAATCCAGGGATCTTCTATCTTTTATAAGGTTGACTTGAGATCTGGATACTATTAGCTGAGGATTAGGGCTTCTAATAATCCGAAGATGACTTTTCAGAATAGATATAGCCATTATGAGTTTTTGGTGATGTTTTTGGGCTTACTAATTCCCAATAGCACTCATGGAGTTGTTGAACGATATATTTTGACCGTATTTAGATTCTTTTGTGATTGTATTCATTAATGTTATCTTGGTTTATTCCAAGGCTGAGGTCGATCACATTTAGCACTTGAGGATTGTACTTCATAGGTTATGAGATAAGTAGTTGTATGTCAAATTCTCAAAGTGTGAGTTTTGATTGGCTTCACTGGAATTCTTGGGGAACGGATGTCCAAGGATGGTATTATGGTCGATTCATCCAAGATTATAGTGGTGCGTGATTGGGTGAGACCTATTTAACTCACTGAGATTCGGAGTTTCATTGGCTTAGATTGGTACTGTAGGAGATTCATGTAGTGGTTTTCTTCTATTGCTGCTCCATTGACTAGACTGACTCAGAAAAATATGCCTTTTAGTGGTCTGATGAGTTTGAGGAGATCTTTCAAAAAGATCATATCTTTATTGATGTCATCTCGTGTTCTTACTTTTCTCATTGAGGGACAGGGGCTTCACCGTATATTAGATGTTTCTAGGGTTGGTTTTGATGAAGTATTATTGCAAGAGGGCAAAGTAGTTGCCTATGCTTCGAGTCAGGTGAAGATGCATGAGAAGAACTACCTTACTCACAACTTAGAGTTGATCATGATGGTATTTTTGTTGAAGTTGTAGAGACATTACCTATATGGAATGCATTATGAGGTGTTCACAATCATAGGAGTCTTCAATATATTTTCAGCTAGAAGGATCTCAACTTGAGGCATCGACATTGGTTAGAGTTTCTTAAGGATTACAACATCACTATCTTGTATCACCCGGGCTAGGCCAAACTGGTGGAAGATGCCCTTAGTAGGAAGTCCTCAAGAATGGGTAGTTTGGCTTGTATTCGGGCTGATGAGCGACCTTTGGCTAGAGATGTACAGAATCTAGCCAACATCTTGGATAGATTGTAGATTTTTGATAATTGTAGTGTGATTGAATGTATAGAGGCCCATTCTTCATTGATAAAGCGAATCTGTACCACTCAGTTTGATGATGTTAAGTTGAGGACCATTCCCGATATGGTACTGTTAGGAAAGGACAAGATGGCCAAGTGGATTCTGAGGGTATTTTAAGGATTTGGGGAAGGATTTACGTCTCTGAGTCGGTGGATTGGTGATATTGATCTTAGATGAGGCCCACAGTTTTAGATATTCATTCATCCAGGGGTGATGAAGATGTATCATGACCCAAGTTAGCATAATTGGTTGTGCGATATGAGGGAGTATATCACATATTTTGTTGCTAGGTGCTTGAACTGCCAGTAAGTGAAGCTTGAGCACCAGAGGATGGAATATGTGTCATAGAGGATTCCTATACCCCAGTGGAAGTGGGAGCATATAACCATGGATTTCATAATTTGGTTGCCTACTACTTCGGGTGGTTATGATTCCATTTGGGTGGTTGCTGATTGCGACCAACTCTGCTCATTTCATTCTAGTTAAGGTGAGATACAGTGTTGAAGTGTTTGTAGAGATTTATATTAGTCAAATAGTGTGGTTTCATGGTACCCCCATTTCTATCATATTTGACCGAGGAACACAGTTCACTTCACACTTTTGGAGCACTATACAGCGTGAGATGGGTACTCACCTTGATATGAGCACAACCTTCCATCCTTAAACCGATGTCCAGTCTGATCATACTATTCAGGTGCTTGAGGACATGTTATGAGCTTGTGTTATTGACTTTGGTGGTTGTTGGGATTGATTCTTACTACTCTCGAGTTTGCCTATAACAACAGTTTCTATTCGAGCATCCAGATGGTGCCTTTTTATCCATTGTATGGTAGGAGGTTTAGATCTCTAACTAGTTGGTTTGAGACTTCTAAGGAGACGGTGTGGAGTATAGAATTATTGCAAGACTCCATGGATTGATTTATACATATCTAGCCCTGACTACTTTCTGCCTAGAGTAGGCAGAAGAACTATATCGACAATAGGTTTAGGCCATTAGAGTTCATGGAGGGTGATAGAGTGTGGCTGATAATGTCACCCATGAATGGTGTGATGATATTTGGTAAGAGGGAAGTTGATTCTTTGTTTCATTAGTCCCTATGAGATTCTAGAGCTGAAGGGAGATATGGCTTAGCCATTAGCTTTGCCACCTGTTTTTTCCACAATGCATTCGGCCTTTCATGTTACTATGCTTTTGAGGTATATACCCATGACTCTCACGTGTTTCAGTAGGATTCTTTAAGTTTGATCCTAGATTTATCCTTTGAGAAGGAGTCAGTTTCTATATTTGATAGATAGGTATGGAGGCTTTGGATTAGAGAGAAACCTATTTTGAAGGTACAACAAAGACACCGACTGATCGAGGAGGCTACTTGGGAGACTGAGTTTGATATACATAGCCAGTATCCTCATTTATGTTTTCCTTCACCGCATTCGCTATGTGCATGTCGTGCTCTCTATGAGTAACTTACTTTTTTTACCACTTTCGTGTCTGAAGTATTGTGTCAGCAAAGAACAATTGTTGGGTCGGTTCATGTAATAAACTGCAATCGTGGCTGACCCACCGCAATCACGATGAATGGTACTGGTCAATGTGTTTTTTTTTCTATCTGTGTTTCACGATTTTGAACCACCTTTCATGCAAAACCACAACTTGAAACCCCTATTTGGGAGGGTATAATCAAAGAATTAGAAGATAATCAGTGGGTAAGTTTCCTAACCACTTTTAATCAATTTCTCTTTATTTTAACATGATTTTATATGGAAATTTCATGGTTTTACACCCTAAAATAGTGAGTAAAATGTGGAACTCGAAAATGGTTAACACTTGAGATTTTTGTAATGAAATGGGATGGTTTATTGATAAACATAATTTTGAACATTCCATAGTAATGGGTAATATTATTTATGATCAAAATTCGATCTTGACTCCATGTGCTTGGGGTCAGTTTTTTGCATTCACCTTGATTATTTGAAATTTGGTGTTGATTAGTGAATATTTCCTTGTTTAAGAGATCCCAAATCTTTGGTTTGAAATTGAGATTGTAGAAATCTTTTGAGGGCCTCAATTCTCGCCGTATTTTCTTGCTTGGATATCTATACATCGCTCAATTAGAAGCTAATTGAAAGGGAAAAGCACTTGAGTAGCTCGGTTTCTTCAAAATTAAGGCAAGTTGAGGTTTATATAGCTTTCTATAAATAGCTAACAATTGCTTGCTAATTGCTTTGTCATTTGGGGTGCCTTGATGATGCTGTATTACTATCACATATCATGTTGGGACAGGAATTGGGCTAATGAAAATGATGTGAATACAAGAAATTGTTGGCTTTCATTTATACTTGATTGTGTTGTGAATTGTTAGATTGACTCATGTATTGCAAATAGGTTGCCTTGGTGTAAAGTCTGGGATCTAATTATATTCTCGATTCAGAAAGATGCCCTTGATAAAATATTGGTAACCTTGTAATGAAAATTGGTCACTTACGGGTTTAGACATAAAGTGGAGATGTCGATTAGGCTTGTATTGTGGGGATAAATTCATACTATTTTATTGTGTTTGTTGATGCTATCAAACATGATTTGCCTTGTTGATATGGGATAATTCTTTTTGAAACTGTTAAGTGGATTTAACATTATTTGAAGTGTGGTAACTTGTTCACCTTTTTGTTGTTATTAGTCCAAGTGTGGTAACTTGTTCATACTATTGTTGTTATTATTTGAAGTGTGTTAACTTTCTCACACTATCTACTAATTATTATAAGTGTTGTAACTCATTCACACTATCGAGTCTACCATTTAAGTGTGGTAACTTTCTCATACTAGAGATCTATTAAGGTGAGTGTGGCAAACCTATTCACACAGATGATGTTTCCCTTATAATTCTGATAACTTGCTCCCTTTATCTCAAACTATTACTTTACATGGTAACTTGTTTACTCTGTTGATATTTGTCGTGGTAACCTGCTCACAACATGTTTTTTCTTATACTTTGGTCATATTGTGAAATTGGAGAACTTGGGATTATCGATACTGATTGACATCTTGATGGTGGTATTAGATGAAAAGGGGGTAATAACAAAGATTATGTGTGACATTGATATTGCTAGATAGTGGTTGAGTTGTTGTATTAGATTATTAAATTGTTGTTGGGCTATTTTATATAAATTATTTGTAGGCTATAGTATTTGGAGGAACTGTTGGGATATTAGGAGCTATTGCTCTCTCTTTATAGTTAGCCAATCGAAGACGCTTCTAAGTACAATTGTTTTGTACTTACCCTTTCTTTTTTTATACTTTTGTGTAGTTTCAAGACCTGGGATTCAGTGATCTCTTTCCTCTACTCATCTAGGCTTCATCCGAGGCATTCCAAGGAAGCTGCCTGTCCATTCAAAAGTCACCATATGCCTCCTATCATTTACTTTTCTGTATCTTTAATTATTTGAGATATTAAAAGACTTGAGGCTTGTACAAACTCTAGTTTAGTGGCTATGTATAGTGACACCTGGTTTTATGCTAATAAAAGACTTTTGCATTATATAACTTTCTTTTGTATTTCCTTTACGCATCTTATATTGGTTATTTACCTTAGTTATTCGTAAATTAGGCTGACCTATTGGGTCGGGAAGGTAGGTACCATCATGCCTAGATTTTGGGGTGTGACAGTGTCTCTCCAAATGAATTATGGGAAATCTCTCATCAAATACATGAGATCACCACATGAGAAATAATGCATAGAGACCATGACCTTTTGAGCCTAAAGAACCTGAATGGATACCACATCTGGAGAACCAATGAGAAGAACCATGAGAATTCTTCCATGGATGAAAGGTGTCTCATCCGAAGTGCCCACTCTGGATCACTTAAATGGTTGTATAAACTGGACGACTAAGCTGATACTGATGAACTTCACCCGAAAAGTCTCTACCTTGAGATGATGAGCCACTAAAATTGTAAAAATCACAAAGCCTAATGCACACGTCCTCGTGCCTAAAAACAAACTCCTCTATAAAGTCTTGAGCAAAATGATCCCTTGAAAAACATGGTGGCCCAACCGGCCTACTCTCAACAGTGTCCTTTCACCACTATATAGCTAGCTTAAATAATAGAAAGGAAGGAAAGTCCACCCCATTAGTGCCTACCAATCCCAATCTATGTAATATTTTAAGGAAGCCAGCCAAAAACCCATACTCATCCACACTAGGATCTCCATGGAAATGCGGGGGATCTATCCTTAAGAACTTAACGAATCTCTTTTGTCCCTCACCTAACATAGTAGGAATAATCATTGGGTATATGGAAATACTCAGCAATGTCACACCAATAATAGAATAATATATCGATATGGATGACGGTGCCTCAGAAACCTGAAGCTTTAAAGTTGTATGTTGACTAGAGGTCTGAGTTATCCCCTCACATAAACCTAGTGTCCATACCAAAATATCCTAAGTACATGGGTAGCAATAAAACCTGGCAGAACCTTTGTTAAACTCAACCTTACTTCTCTAACTGAAGCATCCTTAGGATAAAACTCTAGTAGGACCCACAACATATACAAAGGTTCGAGCCCTACCCCTACCACGTACCAAGGGAATGGGATTTAAATCTCTAGATGTCCTTGAATATGTTCTCACCATCTGTGAGGGAAAGACTTAGGAATTTGAAGTTAAAGTTACATGATATTATTGGATATGCATGCTAAAGAAATAAAGGATGAAACAAATTCTCCCAAAGTCAATAACCTCGCAAAGATAATTAATGAACGACTTTACACCAAGCCGCAAGACTCTACTAGACTACACTTTTACTTGTGCAACAACAAACCTACAACTCTGACACCAAGGTATCATGATACAAAATCAAGCCATGATGGAACCAATCTCCATCACTACAGTAAGCAATCCAACCCTTAATGACAACATATTAAGCAGAAAGACAAATGGTTTAAGTGAGAAAATAAAAATACCCAAAATCTAAATAACACAAACTCCCAAAACTAGTTATCATAATATACAAGCATCTAATGAATTCAAATATAAGAATAAAGCAGTCTAAACTTCTCTAATAAAGTAAAGACAAAATAAAAAGAGAAGGAGACCAACGAAGCTGCAGAAAGACTAAGTAGCTAACTCGGGAAATCATGATCAGAGCTTTAGACTCAGCAACCTAAGCAAGTCAGCAAGTACAGAGACTTGAACTTGCACAAAATAGGCAGAAAATCAAGGGTGAGTACAAGAAATACGTGTACTCAGCAACATCTCAACTGACCCTAAAACAAAGTGATGACAAGGAACTCCAGACTCAACCAAATCCTCAAAACTACAAAACCTGCACTCAAGAAAAACTACTCTAGCATAACAAGTATTAGCATAGTAGTTGTACATAATGACATGGATATAATAAATAGTCTCTGAACAAATCAATTCAACCTTAAATAATCAACTATTCCTGGTAAAGCAAGGATAATAAGTAAGATCATCTAAATAGTTCAAATAAAACTCAAACACCCTGACAGTTATCACAACTCACAAATAGTTAAACCAACTTTCTCAAAATCAAAAGTATGCTCAGTCAGTATCAGTAATATTTAAATTCTAAATCAAAATTCAAATGCAATATACAATATACAATAATTAAAATGATGCATGTCTATCCTATTTGTATATACCTACCTCCCATAAGGGATGGCTAGCACCCATGGGGGCTAGCTAAGACATGTAATGCTCGATATTCACATCAAACTTCAGGAAAAAGCCTTAGACTATCTAGAAAAACCTCATGCAAATGGATTCACCTTAGACTTCAGGAAAGGGCCTCGAACCATCTGACAAGACCTTACTAATATCTCATTACTCTCAATTACTTTCGACTGATACATAAACACATAAAACACTTCAAAAAAAGTCAAAAAACATTAACTTTCCTTATAAGAAATTAAAACCCTCAAATCGAAGTCTTTACTTTCCAGAAATCTTTTGAATGAGCCTAATTTGGTCAAATGTGAGTTCTACATAAAAAAATAAAATTATAGACACACATATTGCTATACCTATATCTAAGGCCCAAAATGTCAAACCTGAACCTTAAGTGTGAATGTAGAACTTTATTTCAAAATCATTATATATAACTCGGCGAATTCAAATATGAAATTTGATTGAAATTTGAGTCAAAAGACATCTTCAAAACTGCAATAAACCATTTCACAACTTAGATAAAAAATTCTCAAATTCAAATTTAAAAACTAAGTTTTATAGATGAAATAATGAATACATCATTGGAAAATATTGAAATATGGATTTAGAAACTTACCCAATGAAGATTTGTTGAAAATCACCTTTTAATCTCCTAAATGCCCATGCTTCAAATTTTGAGTTATGGAGTCCAAGGTCGAAAATAGACTTTTTTTAATCATTGTCAGCAGTTCTTTCTCCATGAACTTGGAGGATCCATCGCATACACGACCAACCCAACTCGCTACCCTTTGCAAATGCTGAGCTTTCATTGTGAACATGATGAAGGGTTTTCACGTGACCAGGTCCGGCTTCTCTTTGCGATCATGAAGATAAATTGTTCATACCCTCGCGAGCATACCATATCCTCCACAAATGCAAAGGTTAAACCACCCTTGCACCAAAATTGTGCATCAATAATTCAAAAAAAAAAAACAATCCCATACGAACCTTTGGGATTCATTCGGAACCTCATGAACACAAAATAAGTATGTATCTTGACTAAATTCGAAGAACAATTAAATCACCAATTTGGGAATTCCTTGACCGAATACCCGTTAAGGTTAACTCTAGCCTAAATTTTCTATCAAATAACAAAAATACTCCCAGAGCCTTTGAAAAATTAACCCTTTCTCCTACACCGAAAATTGCCGCCTAGAACTTACAAATTTTGAATTTGAGTGCTCCAATATCAAATATTAACTGAAATCAATATTACACCTCAAATTCTTCCAAAATCTCATCTAAATACACAAAAATATATCAAAAGTTACTAAACCCAAACCAAAGGTCCACTTATACTAAAGACCATATTTCAAGATGGATGGAACATGCAGAATGTCATTCAGAGCCTTAGTAATCAACTATTGACTAAATTCAATCATTTCAACTTAAAAATATTTTAAAATAAAAAATCCTCGTAATACCCAACCAACCATTTCGATTTTCCAACAACCACATCAAATGATCAAATATGCTATAACTAAACTACAGAGAAAGATGAAATAGTCATTTTGCATGAAATACAAGCAATGGCCTACAAGGTTATTATAGTAGCTCTCCAATTGGTATTGTGGCTAAACTTTTATCATTTCAGTTGTCCACTTGATTTCTTTGTTTCTTCATTTAAACTTTCCCCCAATTTTAAAGTACATCAAAAGAAAAAAGCTATTTTTTCATGATATATGTTAACCTAGTTTCTCATTTACTAAAAAATGGAGTTAGGATATAAATGAATCTATTGAATTTATGTAATTAAATACACATATTGGATCAGGTTGAAAAATTATATTGAGAGAGTTTTTTAATTGGGATAATAATATATTCATGTCAATGTCACCTAGACTTCATGTAAGATTTAAAAAATTGGGACATTGTAGTTATTAATTCAAGGATGAATACAAGCTCAAAGATTGATGAGAAAAATGAGCCGCTGGTGACAGTTAAGTTTCGAATGAAGAAAAGGTCACAAACTTGACCAAATCATGCCAAACACTTAATTAATTGATGATTAAGTTAATTAGGGATCAAAATATCTTTTTAAAACTTACATCCCCAAGTCATTTTTGAAATTTAAAAAGATAAATTTTATAATATAAATTTATTACTTTTAGGTAAACTGTCATTCACTCCCTATCAAAAACCCTTTACCGTTTCCAACTCCATCTCTCTAACTTATTCTTCTCTATAAGAATCAGTTTCTCAATGAGAAAAATCCTCAGAAACTCCAGTATTAGGGTTTCAAATCCATAACAACTTCACAACAACCATTAGGGATTCATATTAGACTAGGCTTCTTGTAACTTTTATAAATTCCACATCAAGCATACCATTAAGGTTTCATACCAAACTAGGATTTAGGTTTCTTCAACTTTTAGCAACTCCACAGCAACCACGACCCTGTCGATGTCTTCTTCATTATTTATACTCAACTAAGATTTCTTCAATTTTTGGATGTATTTAGTACATCTCTATTATCTCTCACTGAGTTTATATTTTGTGTTTTAGATGAAAAATGGTGTTTTATGTTAAAGAAAAAGAAGAATGAGTCTTAAATAAATTAGTATGTTGTTGAAAATAGTTTTTTTTGGCCTATTTGTTTTTTTTTTTTTTGTGTTTTTGAAGTAAATGGTGTTATAAAGTAGATAAATAGAAGAGCATGGGTGTCGAAAAGAATAAGAATGTTGTGTTGTTGAAACAAATGGTGATTTAAAGAAGCTTATTTGTTGTTTTATGTTGTGTTTTTGAATTGCTCATGGTTTTTTATGACAAAGAAAAAGAAGAAAAAGAAGAAAGTTTAATCGCATAAGAAGTATATCAAAAATTTAAAAAAAATTAACATGACACTAACATTAAATGTTGAAGCAACTGTAGAGGTCATGCATCAACTGTTGAAGTCATGATCAATTGCTAAAGAATATTACTCAATTACTTAAGAAACTTACTCTTCCTCATTAGTTGTGTAATAACCCTTAAGGTTATTTTTTCATTTTCATAGTACTTTAACTATTTTTCTCTTCCCGTGGTTTCGTTATGTCAAAAAAATTCTGTTCCATGGTTAGTTTGGGAAAAGATATAGATTGAGATTGAGATGAGTTTTTGGAGATTTTGAGTTTTTGAGGCTTTTAACTGAAAAATGAGGAACTATGGGGTCATTTAGAGTTCTAAACCTCGTATTAGAGATTTGTCAGTTCTATATGCTCTGTATATCAATTTCAGCCTAGTAGCACCTTCGTTACCCATTTTGTCCATTTTGTGGTAATTTTGGGTGGTTTGACGGGATAAGGTTGAGTTTTAAGGAAAATGGTTGACTTTGATCAACACTCGGTCTTAGATTTCTATAATGGAATATCCGATGATTCTGTTGATGTAACACCTCGAGGCTACCCTCTAGATGTCACACGGTGCTAAGGACCCACAAGTGATCCCCAAGCAGGCATTTAGCACAACTACCCGTTCACACACATAGACATATACAGCGGAAGCAATCTAAAGTGTGAAAAGTATACTAGATATCATAAAGAAAATCTAGAAAATATCATTAAGTGGACACAAACAGGTAAAACATGTGAATCTACTAAATATAAAGTTATGTCTGAAAACCTATATAAAGACTAGGCGAACTATCGATACAACCCCCAAGCAGATCTCAACATGAACTAATAAAGTAAAGACCAATGGGGATGACCAACTATGGTTCCCATCATGTGAGGAATCACCAAGAAATTCAGGAAGTCTACTCTACTGACCTCAAGGCTGAATAGGGAAACATATATCTACATTACCTAATAACATGCAGATAAAATGTGCTAGTATATCGAATATACTAGTAGGGTAGTATATGCAATAATCATGATAAATATCAAAGATGAAAATTAAAATTGTTCCATGACCCAAATATTGTAGTAAAGAGAAAACAATAGTCTTAAATAAAGTTTGAAGGTTCAAGAAAAATAATAGTTTTTTGGGCTAAGCATTAGTGTTTAGTCTTTGAAATCATTTTTATGATTTGGGTGTTTCTATTAACCGATAGAGACTACGCAATGAGAAATGTAGAATCCAGTGTCTTAAACCCACATTGAAAAAGGTTGAATGTCTTAAAAGCCACATTGACAAAGCGTCACCCCAACTTGCCACGGCTAGAACTAAACTTGTAAATTCTAAGCTAAGGATCCTTAACTAGAATAATCTTAATTAACCTGAGTTGGAAACCCTTTTTTAGAATAACTACAGCCTCGCTGATGGGATGAGCTAATCCTCTTGGTGCTAAATAATCCTCCAAAAATACTTCTGCTCATAAAATGGTTCTTAAAAGGGACATAACTAGATACCTGAAACTTAAATCATCAATTGAGTCAGAGCTCCTTAATTCTTATCTTGTTTCAAAACTCTTGTTCCATAATTTATAATGAGATTATATGACATGCTTAACTATAGTTATAAGAATTTCATGGCTAAAACATAATAGTTCTTGTCTTACTAGTTGATCAAGTCAAAAATTCATACAACGATAAGGGTTCATGAAAGAAGGTAAATATCAGGTTAAAAAGTCTTATCCTATTTAAATAGTTCATAATTGAAAGCATGGAATCATTTTATAACAATTCATGAATTTAGATCTTCATACCCTAGAATGAAACAAATTGTGTTTTTCATAAATCAAGAGTCTTTGGGCATGAGGATGAAAAGAATTATCATTGAATACCCCTGTACCTATTTAGGAATGAATCCCTAGAAGAATTTCATGAGGAAGGTAAAGGTGTGGTACCCTAGTCTTGAGATTTGAGTGCTTTTTTTCTTTCCTCTGTTAATTGATATCTTGCTAAGTTTAAAGAATAAGATAATCGAGGGTTTTGGGTATTTATACAAAGGAAGAATAATCTAAAAACAACATGGGGTATTTCATTAAAGAGTGTTAAAAGTCCATAATAACCCTGAAAATGAGCTAAAAAGGGAGTTTCCAACTTTCTATGGTTCGTTTTATGGACCGTCATCCTATTTTACAAATCGTAAAACAACCCATAGAACCATCCCATGCTTGGAACACTAGGTGGATTCCAAGGTTCATTTTAAGGTTCTTTATATTGGATGATGGACCATCAAACCACTTATATGGTTCTTCATATTAGATGACGGACCATCAAACCACTTCCACAATTCTTCAAAACAAAACAGTTTGACAATACTTCACTAAAATGGTCATAACTTCCTTCTCCGGACTCGAAATAAGGAGGGGTTTGTTGCGTTGGAAACTAGACTCATATACCTTTATGCTTATAGGTAATTTTTCATAAAAATCTTCATAATTACAAGATATGGGTGTTTAAATTTGACCTAATTATGAAGTAACATCAAAACAAGGCATATTGGAAGAGCCTTGAACTCAACTTTGTGTTATGAGATATTTACAACCTTTAATCACCTCAACACTCATACTACACTTTATTTAGTAACACCAAGGAAATGTTTTAAGGTTGTTACAGGAGACAAAACGGGGGTTCCACGATCCGTGGAACCATTCTACAGAGCATGAGCCCACCAATCTGGAAAAGTGGCAGTTTTCCAGATTTTTGTGAAGATTTTCTGGCACCCTTTGTTTAGACTTAGGAATATTTTCTGGTAGTTTTGAGGTGTTAAAATATCTCCCCCTTTATATCATTCATCCTCGAATGATGATGAGAGTCATACATTAAGATGAACTAGCTAGGTTGGGTAAGGATTTTCGTATAACATGAGAACTAAGCTTAAAATAAGCATGATCTTAAGTTATTAGATGAAACTAAACATGGTTTGACTTAAGATAACATGAAAACATAGACCAAGATTTCTGGAAACCGATTCATAGCATGAAACTTAAGAAAAAGCTAGAATTTTCAAAAATAATTGTCTTATGCTTGTCCGGAGCTAGAATAAAAAAGAAAGGGATATTTTTGTACCATATCATCCTCTACCTCCCTGAGTAGAACCCTCAACTACTTGGTTTCTCCACAAAACTTTAACAGTAGCCACCTCCTTGTTCTGATGCCTACGAACCTGCATGTTTAAAATCTAGGCCATGACTTCTTCATATGTTAGATTATCCTTAATGGCTATTATCTCAATAGGAACAACCAACGAAAGATCACTTAAACATTTTCATAGTAGAGACACATGGAACACTGGATGGATTGATGCAAACTCAGCTGGTAGGTCCAACTAATAGGCCACATGGCCTACCATTCTCATAATCTAGTATGGGCCA
>JBDJHY010404237.1:0-35564 GCA_039654485.1 Withania somnifera | reverse complement strand
GAGAGATAGGAAAAACATGCATCATGAATATTTGCATAGTGCATTGCACTAACATTGGTTTGTTAATTGATTGACTTTTCTTTCAAAGTAATATGGTGGAAATTGATTACTTATTAATAATTTGAGTTTCATTATAGAGGTTTGACATATATTGGCCCTTGATTCTTGATTTATGACCCTTTTGTGAGATTATTACTTGGGTTGTGAAACTTTGTGAATATCTTCAATTCGTAGCAATATGGTTATGTTTGTGTACTAGTATTGTTGTTGGGATGTTGTATATCACTGCATGCAAGTTGTAGTTATTGAAGGGTAGTTTTATTATAGGGTTCTCATTATCTCTTTATATTAATGACCATCCGAGGATGCTGCTAGTACTGTTGTTTATGTAATCACACTTGTTCTTCTGCATTTTTGTGCAAGTGTTGTGTTGGCGTTGTCCTAATCCTTCCAAAAATTTTTTTGAGATACTCAGAGGTAGTTTCCCATATTCCAACAGTCATCTAATATTTCATTTATAGTTATTACATTATCATTACTTTTTTGAAGGCTTTATGAGATTATGTAATTGTATAAATTTAGTAGCTTGTATAAAGTGGATACCGAATTTTGGGGAGTTATATTATTGGATTACGTTTTCAACCTACTAAACTTCTCGCTGAATCACTACTTTCACACTTAAGTTTATCTTAATCTGTTATCATTAATTTTGGACTGACCTATTAAGGTGGTTAGGATATGTGCCATAATGACTCAATCTTGGGCATGAAAGGGAAGCTAACTTTGATTATCTCAAAAATATGCCTGGAATGAGAAAGACGAAAGCTCAGGACAACTCCGGCAAAATACTTGCATGGAAGTGAAGAAGAACAAGTGTGAGTACATAACAACAGTGCTCAGCAGCGTCCTCGGATGGTCTTAATATAAAAAGATAATGAGAACAATACAACCCAACCCCCTTCTAATAACTATAACCTGCGAATAATTTTATCCATCAACTTAACCAACAATATAAGTACATCAGAATAGCAATAACGACTACAAATCAAAGATATCCACAAGTTTCCACAATACAAATGGTAATCTCACAAAAGGATCACAAATAAACATTAAGTGTCAACTCATGTAAACTTTTAACTGTGAACCTCAAGTTATCAACGGTTAACCAATTCCCAAAATATCACTCGAACATGAAATTAATCAACATCCAACTCAATGCAAATTCAGTATATATGAGAATATCCATGATGCATAAATATCCTATCCGTGTACCCTTGTTGTCGATAGATAGTCACAGTCAAGTACCATGGAGGCTAGCTAAGCCATGCTAGACAAAAACCTCAGTACATCCTATTAACCACGACCCATGGTGGTTAGATAAGCCATGTACCTCGACTATGCACAGAAAAGACCTCGACGCATCCCATTACCTAGAAAAAAACAAAGATGAAAAATCCATCATCACATGGTATAAACGTCTGGTTCCAATAATTCCATAATAATGTGTGTCCAGAAGAGACCTCGAATCCCCAAATCCTAAATATCAACTCATCCAAAATTCAGTTTCCATGCACAAGTATTAACAAATAAGCACATATCAATGCAATCATGGAAAGTGGTACTCAAATACATTTACAATAGAATTAGTCTATCACAGGCAATTACAAGTCATCTATTCACTTATATCATATTAGACTCCACAGGGCATCACAATTCAACTCATTACACTTTCAATAAGCTACCACAAGACTATCACAATACAATTCTAGCCCAACACAATCAAGCCAACTCAAGGAATTATCACAGGGTAATATTTAATCACAGTCAAGTCATAATTGGGCATCCTTAACTAGATACCAGGAATTGTTAACACAATATATCAAAGTATCGTAGCACGATATCAATCTCAATCATTTAAGCCTAATCAAGGCATGTTAATTCACAATCAATAAGATAATTTACAATAATTATCTATGAAATCACATTATCACGTAATTGTCTACGATATCTAGAACCAAGGAGGGTCCTCGTCATTTCACCTACACGGATACCCCCAAGATATCCATTACTTTTATTTACAAAATATTAACTAATCAAAAACTAAAATTTTATAGCAAGATCATAGAGCGTCAATTTTCCTTAAAAATTAATGAAAATGATCACTCCTTGGATTTTCTTTTCCACAAGGTCTTTAAACAAGCACGATATAGTTAAAAGTACATTATCCATAGGAAAATGTAATAATTAATACCCATAATGCAATATTTCAAAGATTATTCAAAGTTTCTACCCTAGGCCCACAAGGATAAAAACTGAATGTAATTTTAAAATGTGTTATCCATAACTTGGGAAATCTAAATATCAATTTTCACTAAAATCCTAATCAAGTTCAACATTCAAAACCATTAAATTCTCATTTTTGAGTTCATTCAAAAATCTGCATTTTAACTTTGAAAATACAAATTTAGGAAATGGAGTTAGGGATCATTACCAAGAAGTTTAGACTCAAATTATCTTTTTTGATCTTATAAAATATTGATAAAAATAGGCTTGGGTTGAATTTTTGTAAAATAGTTTGTAAAACATGCCATTATAACTGACGTGAACAGTGCCTTCATCGCAATCATGACCCTCTCCATATGATCGCAATGATTTGACCCGAACCGGCTAACTCTACTCTACGCGATTACATGACAAAGATTCCCTACCTAACACATCGTAGCCCAAGCCATGCAATCGCGATGAACAACCTTTTTTCATTTCAACACCAAGTCACGAATATTAGGATAAGCATCCTAGTGCTATACCAGCAACAACAAAACAACAATTCACTACTTGCAAAAATATTTTGAATGGATCCTCGGTATTCATTCTAAATAAATGATATATGCAACGTAATTAGATTTGATATTTCAAACTCAATGAAACCACCAAAATAAGAATTCAATATCTACGCGACTCAATATCTATTTGGAGCCTATTTCAACCAGACTTTATCCAAAAAGACCAAAATTCCCTTAGAACCGTCTAAAAATAAATGGGTCCTCTTCCTAGACCATAAACCATCTCCTGAAACCAACAAGATCGCCGACTTTCAAATCAAAGCATTGTAGCCTAAACTATTGACTCAAGTTAATCGTTTCTCATAAACTTCCAACTTATCCCATCAAAACACTCAAAATTAACATGAAAATTCCAAAATTAAAAACAAAGGTCCTCCTAGATCAAATTCCACATTTTAGCTGATGGAACTGAATCAAAGTTTCTTATCCAAGGGTATGAACTCTATCTTTTGACTAAAGTAAATTTTCACACATTAAGATTTTAAAGGCTAGAATCTTCAAAGAACAAAAGATATCATTCTCTTTCTCAAACCAACCATAAAACCAGACTTAGTTTAACATAAAGCAACTATAGAAAAGGGTAAAATTGCAAAATTATGCTAAAAACAGAAAAAAGATTTTAAGGGTCAGTACATCATCACGTAAACTATGTTTATCTTCAAACAAAAGAACGAAGGAATACCTGAGATGTCAAAAAGATGGGGATACCGGCTATGCATATCAGACTCAATCTCCTAATTAGCCTCTTCAATTTATCGATCTCACCACTAAAAGTTTATAGATTGTATATCCTTAGTCCTCAACTTCCGCACTTGTTTATCTTATATAGCTACATGTTCCTTCTTAAAGGTCAAATATGGATCCAAACTCGCAGAATACCAGTAGATTAGATGTAAATCATTGGGAATATACTTTTGCAACATTGATACATGGAAGACGGATGCACAACTTACAAAAATGGTGGCAAAGCTAACTTATAAGAAACCTCACTCTTGCTCTCAAGGATCTCAAAAGGGCTATTGAACATAGGGATAAAGAGAAATAGAATAGTAACAAGTACACCCAAGGTCTAAACTCAAAAGCCTCAAACCACCTAATAAGAGACCTATACCATCTACCATATAATGCCTCAAATGGTGACATATGAATACTCAAATGGTAACTGTTTTGTAGGCAAACTCTGCAAGTGACAAGAATTGATCCCAGCAACCTCCAAAGTTGGTAACACATATTCATAGCATTTTATCTAAACCTTAATAGTGCGATTGGATGGAAAATCAGTCTGTTGATGAAAAGTTGTGATCATATCTAACTGAGTACCCCCTTATGCTAAAAAGTAATCAAAAAGTACAATGTGAACCAAGTTCCACTATCAGATACAATAGATATAGAAACTCCATACAACCGATAAATATTACTAAGGTAAATTTGGGCTAACTTTTGTTCACTATACCCAACCTCAATGGGAATAAAATGAGTAGACTTGGTCAACTTATTAACAATCACCAAAATTGAGTCCATGCCGCCCAAAGTCGTAGGAAAACCAACTATAAATCCATGGCTATATGATCCCATTTCCATTGAGAAATGGGCCTCCTTTGAGATATACCACCCGAACTTAGGTGCTTCAACATATCCTATTGATAATTCAAGCATTTAGCTACAAAATCTAAATTCTTATGCCATACAATCAATAATGTTGACTCAAATCATGAAACATATTTTTTGCTGCTGGGTAGATAAAATACTATGAACTGTAAGACTTCACAAGAATAAATCTAACCAAATCATTGGACCTAAGGACACAAATACATCTCCTAATCCACAAGACACCCTCATAATCCAACAATGTTGCCTTATCCTCCCCCCAATACTTTATCATGAATGGTCCTCAAACTTTCATCATCAAACTAAGCCTTACAAATTAGCTCCATCAAAGAAGATCGGGCCTCCAAGCAAGAAAAAATCTACCATCTTCAGAAATGTACAATCTCACCAAACTGTTGGCTAGAATATGAATGTCTCTAGCCAAAGGCTTCTCCCTTAACTCAAAAAGTATACAACATACCTATACTCAATAGCTTTCTATTAAGGGTATCCTATACCATATTAGACTTTCTCAGATGATACAAAATAGGATTTTCATAATCCTTTAGCATCTCTAACTATCGATACTATCTTAAATTAAGAATCTTCTAGCTAAAAATATACTGATATCTCCTATGATCGATGAACACCTCAAAATGAACTCCATAGAGATAATGTCTCCACAACTTTGACATAAAAACCACTACAACTAACTAAAAATCATGGGTACAATAATTCTTCTCATATACTTTTAACTACATTGAAGCATAGGCTGCAACCTTCCTTTTATCCATTAACACTTTACCTAAACCCACTCTAGAAGCATCATGACAAATAGTGAAGTCCTCACCCTCAACAAGTAAGGTCAAAACAAGATCAAAATTCAATAAAGTTTTAATCTTTTGAGATCTCTCCTCTCATTAATCCAATCATTCAAAAATAACATTCTTCCGAGTCAGTTGAATCAATGGAGCTGTAATTGAAGAGAAACCCTGCACAAACCTCTGATAGTACTAGGTTAAATCCATATAACTCTAAATCTTAGCTGGTGAAGTAGGCCTAGACTAATCTCTTGTAGCTGTAATCTATTTGTGTCTGGATTTCGATGGATGATAACAAATACAAATCAAGAACCTTACCATATCTGGCTCATAAATTAAATTTACTGGCATTGATCACTAATGATGTAAAAGAGTACTTAATAAAAATTAATTATTGTGAACGTTAATGAGAAAGACTCAAAAGTCTCAAATAGAGTGTTCTTTTATTGAAGCCTCAACTAGTAAAAAAGAAGAATACCAATGCATTATAAAACTTATTCTTTAAAAGATATCATTCTTAACTATTTCCAAGTATCAATACCTTTGGGTTGTAAGACTAGTTTCCACATCTATATAAGGGACTAGGATTCAAGAAGAGAAGCATGCTCTAAAAGTTCTCATGCTATTTTTTATTTGCTTTACTTTTAATATGAATTGTATCAACTAGAGTATACCAGTGTAGACAAAAAATAAAGGAAGGAAAAGCTCAAGTGAGGCATAACATCAAATTAGGGTCTTTACTGAACGTCCTAAAAATTCAGTATTCATTGAGGTCTAACTGAGTTAAACAAACTTAGTAAGATATTTTGTGTCATCACTGGGCTCCTAATATAATGAGCAGGTCGTGTATTCACTAAGGTCCCAATAGACTCAATAGATTGTGTGTACACTGAGATCCTAACAGACTCAGTAGTTGTATTCGTTGAGATTCTAACATATGCATTAGTGTATGACTAGTTTCTTTCATAGGCTTAACATTAAGAGATTTAGTTCTTGATCAAACTCAATCATTGGTGTAAAAAGGGTAAACTCAGTTATTTAACGCTCAGTAGAGAATAGAGCAAAATAATGAAACTCTCTTGCAACCCAAGGGACATAGATTAAGGATCATTTTGATACCTAACCAATATAATAATATCATGTGTAAAATTTAGCTTTTTTACATTTCTATATTGTTTATTTATCACATTGCAGTAAGAGTCGACTGTATTAGGCAGAAAGTAGATTAAGAGAAAAGAAAAATTATAGTTCACCCCCTTTGTACTTTCAATTGGTATTAGAGCAAGGTCTCACATTCATTGCCTAATAGCAAGTGACAAAATATCATGGCTCAACATATTGTTGCAGCTTTGTTTCATGAGGGAACTTTTGGATCAAGACCATCTTATTTTAATGAGAAACATTTCTCTCATTGAAAATTATGGATGAAGAACTTTATCATGTCATATAATGTCAAAACATGGAGAATGATAAAGATGGGGGATCTATCAATTCTTCCACATAAAAACAAATAGTGAACTATAAGTGACATTACTCTTTCATTAGATAACTACACATATGAGCAAATAGATATTATTCAAACGAACTCTAAAGCTAGAAATTTTCTTTACTACTCTATCGGTAGAGAAGAATATGAGAAGATCTCATGATATGAGAATGGTAAGGAAATATGGGATAAATTGGAGGTCCCTTATGAAGGAACAAAATAAGTCAAGAAAACTATCATGAGTTTGCTAGTGAGTGATTATGAGCTTTTTTGAAATGAAGGATGGAGAATCAGTAGAAGAGACGTTCTCAAGATTAGTAGAATCATTGGTGAACTATAAGCTGCTAGAAAGATTTATCTAGTACAAGATCAAATTATAAAAATTATCAAAAGTCTCCTCGATCAATAGCATGCTAAAGTTGTTGCCATTAAAAATATGAACATCAAATATCTTTCTTATGATGAACTTACAGGGGATCTTATTGCTTTCAAAAAAGTCCATCTAAAAAAAAGGTCAAGAGGAACAAAAAAAGAAAATTATTGGATTCAAAGAAACTGAAGAGATAAATGATGAACAAAAAAGAGTCCAAATCCCTTATCACTAAATCTATGATAAAAAGTCTTAGACAAATAACGCTCAATAGAAAAAATAAATCAAAAATTTCTAATTAGACAAATAAATTTGTTCAATGTTATGATTTTGAAAGTATGGATATTATTCTTTAAACAGTCCACAAGAGACGAATCTTACTGTAAGAATTCGAACCGTTCTACGTATGTGGTTAGAATCTAACCTCATGAGTTATCACTTGTTCTAGGTACAAAATCATTTATAATGTATAAAAGTAGTATTTTGCATGATTCAAGGTCATAAGAAACTCTTAGTGCAAAGTTAATATCATAGCCTTCTACCATCATAGCTTTTTATATTATTTCAGAAATGGGTCACCTTTAAATGATCATATATCCCAAACAATCAAAATTTATGTCATACATTACCTATCCATGAAAAAGACTTTGAGTCTAATTTACAATGCAATAAACCACGTGCTAGTTCAAGGTTAGAGTAAAATGTTATGACTATTTTACTAAAAGGATGCGGTGCGGTGAAATGAAGGAGTTTTTGGAAAATTATGCTAAGCAATATATCGTTAACATAATCACTTATGCGGTCTGTATAAGTGCAAAATAGGTTTAGCATAAGTCCTAAAATTAAGACTTAGCTTCTGGAAAATTATGCTAAGCATTACGCGGTCCAC
This sequence comes from Withania somnifera, assembly GCA_039654485.1. Lineage (NCBI taxonomy): Eukaryota > Viridiplantae > Streptophyta > Magnoliopsida > Solanales > Solanaceae > Withania > Withania somnifera. The sequence continues at coordinate 27,568 of JBDJHY010404237.1, read as the reverse complement.
ATAAATGCAAAATCGATCAGCATAATTGTAACATGGCCTAAAGGTTTCTGTGAAATTCCCAATTTTTTTTTATTTTCCCCACTAACCCCTAAACAACTACATCATTTTGGGATGTTTTAAAGTATTAAATCACATAAAAATATATGTAACTCCTAATATACCCCTAAACCCCACACTTAATCAAATCCAAACCCCTCATTCATCCCTAAATTAGAAAATAGGAGCAAAGAAGAAACGAGGGAGTTCTTCTAAATATTTCAAGCCTAGGTTCCAAGTTATTCATTGACCCATAAAATTCTTCAAGGGAATTGTTCCCAAACAGGTATAGGGTATTTAATTAGAGTTTGTTTTACTCTCATGCCCCAAAATATTAGTTTTTATAAAGATCTATAATTTCTTCAATCTAGGGTTCAAAACCAAAGTTATGAATCTCAATTATATTGATTCCATGCTTTTAATTATGTAAGGAAAGAATGTTTTATGACTGTTAGCATGATTCTACATGATTTTTATCGTTTCACATCATTAGTAAGTCCAATTATATTATCAAGATTTTAAACAGATTTATGACCACGTTGCAAGAAAGAATTTTCAAGTTTATGTTGAATTACTCATGAATTGATTTATATGTATCCCGTGAACCTAACAATTACTATTTAACTAGTGTTGAAAGTGCACGAAAATGACTTACTTTTGGTTAATGATTAAAATTTAGAAAGTAGATAAGACAAGAAAACTAAGGAGCTCTGGCTCAATCAAGATATAAATTACTGGCATTCAGATATACCACTTTTAGAAACTTTTTCAAGAAAACGAGCTCAGTATTTGTGGAGGATTATGTAGCACTAAGAAGTTTATCTCAATCCATTAGTGAGGTTGTTTTAGTCTAAAACTGGGTTCCCTATCTTAGGTTATTTATAATTTTCTAGTTAAGGATCCTTACTTTAGACTTTACAGCTTAGTCCCAGCCGTGGAGTTAGGGAGGCCTCTTTACAGTAGGAGCTTATAGAACTACTAGACCCCTTTTGGTGTGGGTTTAAAACACCGAACTCTATGCTCATAACGTATTTTCTTTTGGTTAAAAGAACTACCAACTTCATGACTAAGATTTTTAGACTACACTAGTGCATTGAACTAAGCTGACATGATCTGTGTTTATGATTTTAGAACAAGAAACAAGCTTTGTACTTTTCAACCTACTAAAATGTTAGGTCATTGAATTGAATTTACCCTTTAGTTTTATAATATTTTATCATATTTTATGCATAAACTACCGTACCAGTATGTTTGGTGTACTGACCCATTTTGGTTGCATGTTATCATTATAAAGATACTAATTTTTTTTTATATATCCTCGTGATTAAAAGAGATTATATTTTAGACATCTTGGTGAATCCTCATAGACCTGGGGCCAGAACTTCTCCTCACTTACTTTATAACCTTTTATTTTATTATATTAAGAGCTAGAGGGATTGTCCCAATAGTTCATCCTAGTCTTGTAGATGTTTTCAGGCATAGAGTCATATGACATTAGTTATGTTTCACGTTGTCCCAACTGTGGCCAACTCATAAACTATTTAGGCTATCGTTATGACATACACATTTTATATTATACTAATTTTTGTTAAGCTTCCACCATATACTTATGTTAGTGAATAGGTTCATATGCCAAGGGCTTACTCAGGTCTCACTTGTAGGTCCTTAGGGCCATATAAAACCCTGGGTAGACTTGGGGTATTACAAATTTAAAATCAGAGCACATGGTTCAAGTATCCTAGGGTGTGTCCTAAACCACATTTAGTAGAGCCTCTTTTATGGGTGTGTTGTGAGCCACACCTATAATAGAGAGGTTATCCAACATTTAGGAATATGTATCACTTCTTTGATGTCTCCTATCGTGTAATAGAGTCCAAATGATAAACTTCCTCTAAATCATTCATTTTGTATTTTAGATCATTCCTCCACGCTGAAGAGGAAGATAAATTAGGAAAAGGTCTAGGGATATTACCCAAGGTCAGGCCTTTAACCTCCATTTGTCCTCAATGTTCAGTCTCAACTTTATAACGATGATATTTTCAATGCATAGTTTCATAATGCCATTTATTTATTGGCTTAATCTATGACTTCTCAAACAAATCGGCAGGTAGCAACCCCTCTAATCTACCTAGAGAGAGGAACATGAATAAGATAAAAAGAGAGAATAAGAGGGCCGAGAACCCTTTTTACAATCTTTATGGTTAGTTCCATCCAGGTAAATGCCTTTGGAGAATGGGGCTTTGTTTTGGTTTTGGAAATATAGGTCATAAGTTGTGAGATTGTCCCTCCGGTAGATAGGACACCAATAATGAACAACCAAGACCAGTGGTTATATTGTCCAGCCATCCGAGTTAGAATGTTCATCCAATATCTGAGATGAGAATGCTGATAAACTCCATATATATGCACCCTTTTCCTTTTTCACTTAAACCACAAAGTATAACCGGAGTAGTATGCTATGGTAGAATGGTACTAGAGCTAGAATCGTGAAGTTAAAAGTTTAGAAAGTTAGAGTGGGATGTATTTGCTGATTAAGGTGTCTAGTTGTATGTTAGGTGATTATTTAAAAATAGTGGGATGGTATGTTCTTAAGAGTTTATTAAGGAGATGAATAACATAGTAAGTTTGGTTGTTAAAAAGACTTAGATTATGAAGTTATTGAATATGTTAAGGTTGTACGTAGTCTTGAATCTATTAGAATGGATGGTTGAGATTTGACTAAGCTATTATTAGTTTCCACATGGCTGGTGTTAGCTAGGTTGTGATTCGGTAGCTGTAGGTCTGAGTAGTGCTAAGAATTTGTATGTTATATGTGGTTAGTATTAAATGATAGGCTTGAACTCTAAAGGAATACTCTAGTGTAAGTGTTGAATAAAGAATTAAATGTATGATGTTAATATACTTGAGAGATGGTTGAATTTTCAATGTTAGACTTTAAGGTCAAGAAGTAGTTATCAAAGGGAGTCCTAGAAAGAATCTGTGTTGTAGTCCTTAAGGAGGGAGTTTTCCATTCATATGTATAGGAAGTGTTTGACCTCGCAGGGGTAGATAGTTATAGCTCCGTTTATAGGAGAAGCCGCAGACTTAGAAAATTTAGCTTTTTCCTAAGGGGAAGATGATAATATGAAGAACCAGTCAAGTTTTGTGACTCATTCTTACTTCAACATGCCCTATGTACTTCAGTCATAAATGATACCTTAATCCTAACTTATGTGTTCTTGTTATGCTCAAAACTATTCTGTGATTCATTCCCCTTATATAGATCGTATCCATGTTCCATCTCTAAAATTTTGAAGGAAAATTATTCCATATAATGATCCCAGTCCTACTCATGACTCAGTCATCTAGTTTACAATATACCTCAATTATATATGTACAGTCTTACTCATAACATAGAAATCCATCTAGCTCGTGCTATCAGCTATAGAGTTTTAAGTATGATTCAGGAGTCCAACTTTTATTATCTCAACTTCACAACCTATTCCACGACTTTAATTTTTTCTAACCCTTTTATGCCTCAATATTCAGTTGTGTGATAATTACATTCATGCCTCTCAGTATCTTAAGTACTATAGACTTAGATCATATGCCCAGGTGCCTAATGTATCCAAGACATGCCACTCTATGTATAAGCTCAGGTCAAAATCCTTTCAAACAGTTCATGCTTATGACCCCCTCTATTCTAAACCTTAAGTGCATCTATCTATGATTCTAAGAGACATTTATGTCATGGTTATGGACAAGACAACTTTGCTTAAGATATAGAAACCCAATCATCTTATGATGTCAATTATAATGTTTTTGGTATGATTCATAACTCCAGACTATATTATACCCATCTATTTATCCTATTATATGATATTGGTTTTCATACCCCATCTTTAGTGTCAAGAGTGCAGTAGGATGTATTCCTTTCCAGTAGTGATGTAATGTTTAGTTTAGACTCCATGTATGAGTTCTAGAGTCAAACCTTGTTTAGTAATATTTATATTTTATATATGATCATTTCTAATTTCCTTTTTATGACCCATTTATGTTGTGGTAGATAGTAGTGAAAGAAGTTAGGTCTAAGTGAAGGTGAAGGACAGTGTATTCTTAGTCAGTAGTAGCTTTGGGGTGGCTTAGTCACCTAGGATATTAAGTGTTCTTATAGTGAATGTGTAAAGTTACTGATTTCAGTGATTTTAAGGAGATACCCAGATGGTTTAGTTTAGCTTCGAGGGAGCCATAAAGTGAGTATATCAATAGGCTTTAATGTTGTGTGGATAAAGGTGTGAATGATTATGGTATGCGGTTAATGACTCATTGATTTGAAGCTTAAGGTTGATTATTCTAGGGATTAGAAGGAGTAATGTTCTTGTGGATATAGAATATGAAATTAATGGAATAGACTAGCATGATTACATCTCGTACCTTCTACCTTTGAGTTAGGCTTGAATAAAGTAGGTCATGTAGATATACCTAGCCCTTATAAGTTTGAGAAGGATGCCTTCACGAGAGTTTGACGGTGGAGTCATAAAGTGTAGTCATTCATGTGGAAGCATGGCGGTGGAAGAGAGTTAGGCTTGAAAGTTAGTAGATGCATTGATTGGGGAAGAGTAGTTTTATTCTTTTTTCCTACCTTGGGTTGTCATGTTCCATGATACACAGATCCCAACAAATTAGTCCAGAAAGCAGACAGACAAAATCAATTTTCCCCTAAATTTCATGTGCATACCCATTCCATATATTTCCTTTGGCGTAGACATGTTATATGAAGTCAAACTAAGTTCTAATTCCTAGATGAATTAGTTCCATCCATGTTATATGCTCAGTTACAAAAATCAGTTTTAGATTAAGGGTTACTATTTTTAAGACTAGGCCAAATGGCTACGGTGTTTAGATCATGTTAATAGTTCTTATATTTAAGTGTCCGTATGACTTGTGTTGTTGATAGTTTCCCTTAAAGTATTATTAAGTTACTTAGAAGGAAGGTGTATAAGGTATTGAATTCAATTGAGTATGGTATCTCATGCCTTCGGAACATGAAAGCTAGTGTCGACCACTCTTAACTTATATTTATGCACTCCTTCATAGCTAAAGAAAGTCCAACATGATTGTAGAACTCAGTTTACAGGTGTAGCCACATATATTCTATGATAGTATGCTCAGATTCAACTCATCTCAACAAGTGGTTTCATGGTATATAAACTTCTTATACTCATTCTTATACTCAAGCGACCCTTCATAGTATCATACAATACCATTCTCTATGTCAGCTCAGAGTAAGTATTACTCTGCCCATTTGTACCATGTTTCTCATGTCTAACTTTATGTCATGATATCTATGTTTAGTCATGCTCAGCCCTAGTTCAGTGTAGAGTCTCGTGCCAGTTAAGTTCAACTTATTTTAAGCTCAACATTCAGTCTCATCTCTTAGTTATTCTCATGACCAAGTCATATCCTTCATTCACTTGAGATGTTTTAAAACATTAAACCACATGGGAATTTATGTTATTCCTATTCTACTCCTAAACCACCCACACTTAATCAAATCTAAACCCCAAATACATCCCAAAATCAGAAAACAACATCAAAGAAGAAAAGAGGGAGTTCTTCAAAATCTCTCAAGTCTAGGTTCCAAGATCTACATCAATCTGTAAGATTATTCAAGGGAATTGTTCCCAAATAGACACTGGAATTCAATTAGAGTCTCTTGCACTCTCATACCTAAAATCTCAGTTTTATAAAGATCTATAATTTCTTCAATCTAGGGTTCAAAGCCCAAAATTATGAATCTTAATTATATTGATCCCATGCTTTCAATTATGCAAGGAATACATGTTTTATGATTGTTAGCATGATTCTCACATGATTTATATAATGTAATATCATTATATAGTCCAATTAAATTATCAATATTCTGAACATATTTAGTATTATATTGCAAGAAAGAATTTGCAAGTTTATAGTGAATTTATCATAAATTGATTTATACATATCCCATGATCATAACAAGAACTGTTGAACTAGTGTTGAATGTGCATGAATACGAATTACTTTCAGTTTATGATTTTTGAAACTCATAAAACAGAAAAGACAAGAAATTAAGGAGCTATGACTCATTTATGATGCCAATTATAGGTATTCAAATATGCCCCTTTTAGAAACTTTTTCAAGAATATGTGTTCAATGTTTTGGGAGGATTATTTAGCACCGAAAGGATTAGATCAATCCATCAATGAGGTTGTTTTAGTGATAAACCGGGTTTTACATCTCAAATTATTTTAAATTTTCGAGTTAAGGATTCTTAGCTTAGACTTTAAATATATTTCAAACCAACACCTTGAGGCAAGGTCCATGGAGGTACGTCCACCATGTACAATCTCTAACGTCATCATAATCTCTCATCCCATACCAACTCCTCATATATATATTTCAATAATCTTAGTAAGTTATAGTATCGATAAGTCATGGATTCCCATGCCTCAAAATCCGCAATGTTGGTAGGTGATGGCATCCCGCGCCTCAATATCATGTATCACCAAAGTCCTCCAGGATCCTGTATCAATAATCCTCCAAACTAGTATATGTAATAGTATCGAAAAGCTGTACTCACTACCATACCACGACGGACTCAAGTGCCAGCGGCTATACTCACTGTCGAACAGAGGCAGTCTCAATTTCCATCATTAATTAGTCAAATGATATTTTTCGATGCCCGAGTGTAAAGCATGGGATAAAACAAGTAGAAATAGTAGTACCGGGTGATTGGTACACCGCTAGTCTAAAACAATCAAAAGGACATTTAATTATATTATTATTAGAATATTCCAATTTATTAGTTTATTTTGTTATCCATCATTATTACCAAAATCATTTTTTAGCATTCACGACTCAATAATCATGCAGTGATACTAGTCAAACCCCAATGCACTCTCAACGGAGCTAATGGAACAACCTCTTGTATAATGCATGCACAATATATCAGTAAGTATATATAAATGAAATTACAACTACCTATGCCCCGCACAGGTATCATTGGGCAAATCCTATGTCACAGGCACCCTATTAATCCAGATGCCAAAATAGATAGCGAATGAGGAGAAAAAGAAAGAACGGTCCAAGATTACTTTAAAAACCTAGATACCAAACCCACAGATGCTAATTAGTACAATTATTAAAGCTATAAACCCAAAGATAGCCCCAGGGAGCCTACCTATCGTCTGATGATAAAGCACTGCAAACTCACAAATATTACTTCGATTGATATCAAATGAACTCCAATTGCTCTGAAACATGCAAAATAGTGTTCCATATATTAATATGAGTCTAATTGTATAAAATATACTAAATACCAAATTGGGCCTAAAGTTGGTCCTAAAATGGGTCTACGGGGCCCACTCACCAAAACCAAAACAACTATCGTTACAGGATTTCCAACATTACCAGGAACCGATGCTCCAAAATTGAGCACAATTCAGGCAAGGGAAGACCCTTGAATAGCCTAGAATAAATAAAGTATCAAAGGGCTATAAAGATTCGATCATTATGGATATATACGATGAAATTGGAAAATAAAAGATTACTACGAAGTAAAATAACCCTAATGAACAAGGATTTACCCTACAACTTCAGATATAAGTGATGAAATCAAGAATCATGACTACAACATAAATGGAGGAAAAACCTATTTTTCATGGAATTAAATGGATGAAATTACTTACCAAGGGAAAGGAAGACGTATGGGATCTTCAAGAAACATTTCTATGTAGTTTGAGGAAGCTTCCAAAGAGAATCTCACCAAAAGTAGAGAGAAAACATTTCAAAAATTGGTTGGAAACTGAAGAAATATGCCTCAAATACCGATTTATCAGCCACTTGTGCTGATAAATTGGCATTTTCTCTGTACTGTCAATTTAGGTGGATACCAATTTATTAAACAAAATGCTGATAAATCATCATTCTCTAAGATGGGTAACACATCTGCAGGAACTGATTTACCAGTCATTTTATCGATAAATCGACATTCTCTAGTGACTGACAACCCAAGGGGAGGTACCCTGTACAAATGACCAATTTACCGGCATCCATCGATTCATCTGTAAAAAGTCTAATTTATCATCACTAATAAATTGGCACTTTGACCGATAATTCGGTTTGTGCGTGCACCAGCAAAACAACAATTTTATAAATTTCAACTAGGGATTCCGAAATGAAATGGAGTCCAATTTTGGCAAACCAAATATGTATCTTTTGTGAGAAACACATTCTAGACTCAATAGAATTGACGAAATTGACATTAGAGGTTGTTTGAGAAAAAAATGACCCCCAACCCAAGACTTAGCCAAAAAGAGATTTTTTCCAACTTTCCATAAACCAACTCAAATTGGGCAGCGACACCTTTCGAAGCCTACTAAGGGTCAAACTATCCTAAATTCACTATTTTGGAACTGATGGAAGCATTAGAAATTCATTTTGACACTCCGAACATCAAAATACAACTAAAGCTCCAACTTTAGGCTTTAAACTTAACTGAAATCCACAAATGAGCACAAATTGCAAACGAAAACTCTGAAACACAAACTTAAGGTCAATCTTGACCTTGTTTGGAATTTCTGAGCTACGAAACTGTTGAAATTTAACTCTGAGCCTGTCTTAAAGGAAAGTAGATGTTAGTTAATAAGTACTTCATTTTAGGATATAAAACAAGAAATTTGAGATATTTCTCAATCGAGCCGCCAGGGAACTATACTACCACTCCCAACAAGTATAAATGGTTGGGGCTTCTATTAAAACACCATCAAATGCAAAACTTCACGTATTTCTCATAAATAATCATGAGGGTCATTACAACATCCACTACTAAAAGGGTTTTTGTCCCCAAAAGTCAAGTAAAAGTCAAAAATAAATAGGGAGAGAAATACCAAATGCCACAAATAGCAGTGGATACTACTGTTACATCTCACTCTCAATCACCCTAGTAGCTTCCTCGGCCAGACGGTACCTCCACTACACCCTAACCATTGGAACATCTCTTTCAACTTTCTAACATCCTTACCAAAATTTTCACAGGCTCTGCAAAGAAAGACAGATTCTCACCTAGCTGTACTGAATCCTCTAAAATGACATGAGACTTATCTGGAATATACCGCTGTAACATCAAAACATGAATTACCAGATGAACGGCTAAAATTGTAGGAGGTAAGGCTATGTTTTCCCATCCTACTGAACCTCATCACACCACGCATGGGAGAAACCCTCAAAAAGACTTTATCACCAACTCTAAACTCTAAGGTGAAAAGCCTATGATCAGCGTAGCTCTTCTGCCTGCTCTTTGTTTCCCATAATCTATCCCGAATCAATCAAACCTGGTCAAGAAAATCACGCAAGATGGACTCTGCCTCAAAACCAACCAATAGGCGACCTATACCTCCTACCATATAATGCCTAGAATAAAGCTATCTCAATGCTGGAGTGACAACTATTATTATAAGCAAACTCTACCAATGGTAGGTGCTGATCCCAAGCACCACCAAAGTCTATCACACAAGTCCTCAACATATCCTCCAACAGTTGAATGGTACTCTCAGACTGTCGTTGGTCTACTGGTAAAATATAGTACTTAACTGAAACTCAGTACCCAAGTCCCTCTGAATAGATCTCCAAAGCTGCAAAGTAAACTGGGTGCCTCTGTCAGAAATGATAGATATAGGAACACTGTACAACCAAACCACCTCGGGAATATAGATTTGAGCCAGACTCTCAGCATTATAAGAGGAGTGAGTGAGTGCACTGACTTAGTCAGTCTGTCAATAATGACCCAAACGATATCATGCCCTCTATTAGTCCGAGGCAAACCAAAAACAAAGTCCATAATCACCCGCTCCTACTTCCAAACGGGAATAGAAAGCCTTTACATAAAACCACCTTGTCAACGATGCTTATACTTAACCTGTTGATACTTTAAATACTTATACACATACTCAGTAATGTCCCTCTTCATCCTACTCCACCAATAAAACTACTGAAAATCACAGTACATCTTAGCTACACACTAGTGACCAGAATACCTAGAGCTGTGAGCCTCGAGCAAGATCAACTACAGATCACAAACCATCGGTACATTAATGTGACCATCATATCGAAGTGACTCATCTAAATCAACAGAAGACCTTTCGGCCTCCCCAACTAACACTCGATCCTGAAGAGAAACCAAATGCTTATCCTCAAACTGTCACTGCCAAATCTGATCTGACAAGGAAGATCTAGCCTCAACACATGCTAACACTCTCATAGGTTCTAATAGATAAAGTCTAACCAACTGACTAGCTAATGACTGAACCTTTACCGCTCTGCCTCTCTGGAATTGACAAGGCTGCTAAGCTACCCATACTGACTACCTTCCGCTAATGGCATTTCCATAATATTTGCCTTGCCTAGATGGTAGAGAATAGAAATATCATAGTCTTTCAATAACTCCATCCAACTTCGCTGCCTAGAATTTAACTCTTTTTGGATCATAATTTACTGAAGACTACGATGACCAGTAAAGATCTCACACTAGACCTCGTACAAATAATGCCTCCAAATATTAAGCGCAAATACTACCGCCACCAAATCCAAGTCATGAGGGGTAGTTACGCTCGTGGACCTTTAGCTTCCTCAAAGCATACACAATCACTCGAACCTGCTGCATCAGAACACAACCCAAACCAATACCAGAAGCATCAAAATATACAAAGAATCCTTAACCCTCCACTGACAAGTTCAATACTGCCACTAAAGTCAATAATTCTGTGAGCTTTGAAAATCTCAACTCATAATAATCAGACCATTGAAAGGAAACAACCTTCCTAGTAAACTTAGTTAAGGGCACCACAATCAATGAGAACCCTCAACAAAATGAAGTTAATACCCAGCTAAACCAACAAAACTCCAAATTTCAGATATATATTTTGGCCTCGGCCAACCTCGTACGACCTGAATCTTTGCTAGATCAACTTTAATTCTAGCCTTGGATACTACATGTCCCAAAAATGCAATAGATTCAAAATCAAAATTCACACTTTGAGAACTTGGCATAAAGCTTGTGTTCTCTCAGTGTCTGGAGAACCAATCTCAAGTGCTGCTCATGATCAGACTTACTCCGCAAATACAACAATATATCATCAATAAATACAATTATAAATTAGTCCAAGTAGGGCTTAATCACCCTATGCATCAAGTCCATGAAAGTTTCTAGTGCATTAGTCAGACCAGAACATAACCAAAAATTCATAGTGGCCATATCGAGTCCTAAATGATGTCTTAACAATATCCTCTATCCTAATCTGCAACTGACGGTAACCAGATATCAAGTCAATCTTAGAGAACAAAACGACTCCTGAAGCTGATCAAATAAGTCATCAATCCTTGACATAAGATATCTGTTCTTCACTATGACTTTGTTAAACTACCAATAATCAATGCATATTATTATAGTACCATCTTTCTTTTTTGCAAACAGAACTAGCACACCCCGCGAAGAAACACTAGAGTGAACAAATCTCTTATTAAACAAATCTTGGAGCTGAACCTGTAGCTCCCTCAACTCTGCAGGATCTATGGGATAATGAGCAATAGAAATAGGCTTAGAGCCCGTCTATAAATCAATAGCAAAATTAATATCCCTCTCTAGTGGTAGTCTTGGTAGGTCAGTCTAAAATAAAATCAGTAATAAGAAGGACAACCTCAGGAATTGGAATGCAGGCCTAAATATCACGGACATAAGCTATGTATACTAAACACCCTTTCCCTACTAATCTCATAGCCTGAAGGTAAGAAATAAAACCTGTCGGTGAACAGCAAATAAAACCCTGCCACACAACCTGAGATAAACCAGACACAACTAAGGCAAAGGTCTTGGCATAATAATCCAACACTACACGGTGAGGGGACAACCAATCCATGCCTAAAATGATATCAAAATCAACCTTTTTTAAAAGCATCAAGTCAGCCCAAGTGTCTACTCCAGTAAGAGAAACATGCATGACTGGATCACCGTATCCACTACAAAAGAATCCCCCATAGAGGTAGCAACATGCATGGATACAAATAATACATCACTAGGCAATGCCAAACTGGGTGCAAAATATGATGCATTATAAAAGGAAGTAGATCCAAGAACAAATAAGGCTGATATAGGTATATAACACACAGAAATAGTATCTATGATAACAGTATTTGAGGCCTTGACCTTAGGTCTAGCAGGAATAGCATACAACTGTAGATCGCTGATGACCAGCCTCTCTACAACACTGGCCACCACCACGATAGTCACCCTCTGCCCCACCTGTAGCCGGTGGAGGCACTTCCCTCATAGGTGGTACAACCTGGAGAGAAGCCTAAGCAGTGCCAAGGGTAATATCTTACAAGATATCCCATGATACCATACTGGAAACACGATCCTGATGGCCCACTCTGAGTGCAATCTCTGGAAAAGTATCCCACAATGCCATATTAAAAACCCATCCCTAGTGGCCACTCTTTCTAGAACCTCAGCCAAAACCCATATGACCACCCTACTGCAAAGATTAATATTTTGAAAAATACAGTGCTGGAGGAGGAGATGAAACCTGTAGAGATGCCTGCACCAGCCTTTTGTACTGGCTCGATGTGTACTGGAACTAACCACGCCCCCCAGAACCAGAACACAGAAACCTCTCTAATGCCTCTGTCTCTTTTTGTTGCGCTGGTATGAATCACTATAGAGGGCCTCCATGGAGTTAGCATGATCTACCACAATCTAGAACAGTCGATCATCAGCCTGTCTCTCAACCAATAAGCAAGTTTGCAAATTCTCTCCACCTAAGTAGGTAAAAAAATCCACACTATGAACTGACAACTAGTAGAATCGACCCTCATACTCTGCCTACGACATTGATCCCTGCTCAAGCTTCCTGAACTCCTACCTTAATATCTCTCGCTTGTCCCTCAGTACACACTTTCTCATAAAAACCTAATAAAACTTGGTCCAAGTTGGCTAAGGTGAACCTACTGGTCGGCATACAAAAATAGCCATCTAAAACTGCTTTGCCGCACTACACATCTAATAGGTGGTGAAAGCTACACCGTATTTCTTTAAATATCGAGGTTCCTCAACCTTTCCTTGTACTCAACAATGAATTTGTGTGCATCTTCCCCTGGGACTCCAGTGAACCGAGGGGGATCCAACCTCAGAAATCTAGTCATGAATTTCTGCTCCGAATCTGTCATACTTGTCTATTATTCAACTGTAAGAGAAACAACAGGTACTGAAGGACCTGAAAAGGTGCATGAATATCTGCTAGAGAAATAGGAAAAATTGGCTGCACTAAAGGAACTGCAACTGTAGGCTGTGGTACTGGAACAGTTGTCTATGTCCCATCGGTAGGGGGACCACCATAGGCACTGAAAAACTGCCACAAAATGTTATGGATATCTAGAGAAGGTGATGCGATAGGTGCTAGAATAAGTGTTACAGCTGGTGCTACAACAGGTGCTGCAGGCACTGATAGAACCTCTGCTGTAGCAGCAAGAGAAGGTACCTCTGCCAGTATTCTGGTAGGAACTCTAGCGGTCTTCTTTGCTTTTGAAAAATATATACAAGGCATCTTCAAAAGAGTGAGGACAATAAATAAGAACTTTCAAGAAACCATCAAGAATGTAAGCATGACACAAGATTCACAAGAAAGAATTATTTTCCAACATATCACTATAGCCTCCTAAAGATAAGTAATAGACGTCTCTGCAGTACTCTACTAGACATTGGTTCTATACACTGACATCGATGAACCTAGGGCTATGATACCAATTTCTTGGATCATGATGGCACCTACTATACCACAAGTTGGAGAACCAACCATGTAGTCTGAAGCCGAAGCAAAGGACTACTATATCAAAAGAAGAAAACACAAGTTTAATAAACAATATATGAATGAATGCAAAAATATAAAAAATCAACAATTTCCAAAACTTGGTATCAGTGTAATACAAAACCGCTAAGTACGGAACATAGAATCAAACTAATACAAATGTATCTCTAAAAATACATGGAGATCAATCTAATATTAAAGAGAAGCATGAATAACTGGATGCCAAGATCACCCTAAATCTCAGAAAATCAATAGAGTCTGCACGAACAATGATTTGAAATCAAGGTCGGGCACTTGTACTCAGATCTGCACATGGACAAGTGTAGTATGAGTACAAGCTGTTGAAGAAATCCTTACCTAATAGGCTTTGAGGGCCACTAGGCACATAATAATAATAAAAGAAGTAAATAATGGAGGAAAATAAATAGGGTCATAAAAGCAAATAGTAAATCATGGAAGCTATCTACTCAGATAAGAATCAAGTAACAAGTAGCACATGTCATCACTAGCTAATTACATAACAGGATTTAAGCAATGAAGAAAGATGTACCCGAAATCCTTGTAGCAATATATGTGAATAATATATATAATTAATCAAGAGTAAAACAAATACAGGAAGAGAATATGGGCAATATACGGGTAACCTCAAGTAGGTTAGGAAAGACTGATACGATGATACAATGCACAATAACCTAATAATTAGAACTATCCAATAATTACTAATAATAATAGAGTAGTAATAACAGTAATATAATAAACATACAAACACTATAAAGCCCATCATTAGAAATTCAGCCTACATAGTAAACACGCTCACCTGTTTTCCTCCCATACGAGTAAGGGTACACTGAAGAAAACAAGTGCAGAAAAGTGAATACACACCATGAAATAACCAGTCTTGTGTATGTTTCTCCTCTGTTACCAGTAGGAGCAACAGACAGAATCCATGGAAAGCTACCCTATTTATTCCCGATTTAGCCTTACTCTGCACTATGCCCCCCCTCATGTTGCCATATCCCAAAAGCAAGGTCTATTGAGGTACACCCACCATGTACAATATTTAACGTCTTCATAATCTTACATCCCTTACCATAAGCCTCACATGTACAAAATCAGGCATCAAACACATCATATATATATATATATATATATATATATATATCAATAGTCTCAGTAAGTTATAGTATCGATAAGTCATGGCATCCCATGCCTCAAAATCCGTAATATCGGCAGGTGATGGCATCCCAAGCCTCAATGTCATGTATCACCAAAGTCTTACAAGATTCTGTACCAATAATCCTCTAAATCAATGTATGAGATAGTATCAAAAAGATGTATTCACTATCATACCATAATTGACTCAAGTTCTAGTGACTGTACTTACTGTCGAATGGGGTCGGACTCAAACCTTAGCATTAATTAGTCAAATGATATTTTTCGATTTTAGGGTGTAAAGCCTACACTAAAATAATTAGAAATAGTAATATCGGGTGCTCGATACATCGCCTAGTCTAAAACAGTTTAAAGGTTATTAACATATACTATTATTAGAATATTCCAATTTATTAGCTTATGTCATTATCTGTCATTATTATTGGCTTAATAATCATTCGATGATACTCGCCGATCCCAAATGCATGAGCCAATGGCCCAACCTCCTATATAATGCATGAACAACATATCAACAAATATATATACATGAAATGACAACCATCTCTGCCCCGCACAAGTATCACTAGGCAAATCGTAGGTCACAGGCACCCTATTAATTCGGATGCCAAAATAGATAGCGAATGCAGAACGAACAAAAGAATGGTCCAAAGTTACAATAACAACCTAGACACCGAAACCATGAATTCTATTTAGTATAATTACTAAAGCTATAAACCCATAGAAAGCCCTACGGAGCCTACCTGTTGTCTGATGATAAAACGCTGCAAACTCACAAATGTTACTTCGATTGATATAAGATTAAGTCGAATTGCTTTGAAACTTGTGAAATAGTATTCCATATATCAATACAAGTCTAATGTTATAAAATATACTAAATTTTGAATTGGGCCTAAAATGGGCCTGCAGGGCCCGCTCATTGGAACTGAACATCCATCTCCACAGGATTCCTAATGTTACTAGGAACCCGTGCTCCAAAATTGACCACAATTCGGGCAAGGGAAGACCCTTGAACAACCTTGAGTAAATAGAGTATCAAAGGGCTGTAAAGATTTGATCTTTATGGAATTATTCAATGAAATTGAAAAAGGAAAGATTACTACAAAGTAAAATAGCCCAAATGAACAAAGATTTACCCCACAACTTCGAATATAAGTGACCAAATAGAGAAATCATGACTAGGGCATCAAGGGAGGAAAACCCCTATTTTTTTAGAACCAAATGGATGAAATTACTTAACGAGGGTAAGGAAGATGTACGAGATATTCAAGAAAGTTTTGTATGGAGTTTGGGGAATGTTGCACCAAAAGTAAAGGGAAACGAGAGAAAAGTTGATGAAATAATGAACCAAAACGAGCTGAAAACTGAAGAAATATGCCTCAGATACCGATTTATCGGCCATTTGTAATGATAAATTGGCATTCTCCTGGCACTAAAAATTTTGGCGGATACTAATTTATCAAGCAATTTACATTCCCTGAGAGGGGGAACACCTCTGCAGGAATCGATTTATCTATCATTTGACCAATAAATTGATATTCTCTAGTGAATTTATCGGTACAAATGACTAATTTATCGACACCCACCAATTTATTAGTAAAATCTATGATTTATCAGTTATCGATATATCGGTACTTTGATCGATAAATTAGTTTGTGCCTACACCAACAAACTAATAATTTAAGAAATTTCAACTAGTGGTTTGAAAATAAAACGAAGTCCAATTTTTGCATGTTATGTAATAAACACATTTAGGACTCAACAAAATTGATGAAACTGACATCGGAGCTCATTCGAGTGAAAATGACACCCAACCCAAGACTTAGCCAAAAAGAGAATTTTCCAAATTTCCACAACCCAATTCAAATCAAGCATAGACACCTTGGGAATCATATCAGGGGTCAAACAAGCCTAAATTGACCATTCCAGAACTGATGGAAGCATCATAAACCATTATGACACTTCGAACATTAGAATACCACTCAAGCTTCAACTTTAGGCTTTAAACTTTACTGAAATCCACAGCAAAATTACTAACAAAAACTCCAAAACATGAACATAAGGTCAATTTTAACTTTGTGTTGAATTTTGGAGCTAACAAAACTGTTAAAATTTAATTCTGAGCTCGTTTTGAAGGAAAGTTGACTTTAGTCAATGAGTACTTACTGTGTAGTATCCTGGGAGTAGCCTCTGGGTGTTACACTTACTAGATTCACTTAAAAAATAAGGCATTTACCAGTTGTAGTGATAAAGATATATCATAAGATTAAAAAATAAAATCATCATACATATGTTTTATGGCTCAAGGAGAAACAAGCAAGGTAATATCCTTTTTCTGTGATAATTGTGGTAGATTAAAAAAATTACTATATCAAATTGTCACTTATTTAAATCATGCTTACAATGAACAAAAGAATCTTCAGAAATAAAAAAAGAAGTTAGAAACAAAATTTGAAGTAACTGTTTTTGAAAGACTTTCTTGAAGAAAATACTCTTGAATTGAAAACTGAGTTTCAGAATCATAAGACTTCAAGCAAAAGGTCTAAAGTATTTAATCAGTCTACCTGTTAATACAAAAACACTACAAAAAAAATCATGATTCATGTCATTGCTTAAATAGTAGCAGAAGTCAAATAGATAATGCTAGTAAATCCATAACTTAATATCAACTCATGGTACATCTTTAAAAAGGAAATCTGATAATAAAAAATTCCTCGCTCATGCTATTATTATGGTAAAATTGCACATAAATACAAAATTTGTAGATTTTATTTCTACCATCCCCACAAATGAGTATGGAAACCCCAAAAAATATTAACAACACTAATCTTACAGGACCTAAGAAAGTGTGGGTATCGAAAATAAACTAGTCTGAATCTATTATAAGGGTCCATGTGCTGAACCTGAAATAATTCAAAAGGCCTTGATGTACGAATATGTAGAGACTCAAACCTAATTAAGTGGAAGAAAATAGAATCAAATATGCAGTCATGAGAATATGGAACTATTGGATGGATTACAAAAAAGTCGACTACAAAGGAAGAATAAAGGTAGCCAACTGAACACTTATTCAAGGTATGAAGGTAACAAGTAATCCAACTAAACGAAAAACTTCTAAATAATCTTGAAAAAGGTAAGACTCCTCATCCTAGACCAATCCCATTAATTATCTTGAATATCATAGCCCGCTACTCCTTTTTAACTTCCTTAATTCCCCTATATAATACTTGTCCTATCACTCTAACTATCATTTACTCAAAAATGGCTCCCTATTAACAAATTTTTACCTCTCCAATAAGGAGAAGTCCTCGGAATTCTGATAATGGAAAATTCTTTTCTTTCTCTTTACTAGCGTTTAGTCCAATAGAGTTTTCTATTTCAAACTCACCACCATTAACTCATACTGCAAAATGTTTTTATACTAAAATTCCTGTTGATTACGAAAATAAGGAAAAGTTTGTTGCTAAGGATGCCTTTGAAAGTTTTGATATATGGGTTCCTAACTATGCTAGTATATTCTCCTCCCTGAGCGATATTCCTTTTGTTCATGGAGAAATTGTTGACCTTGACTTTCTGGCATCAACCTTTTGCAGCATTAAAGATGTGTTTGTATTTCAAGGATGGGAAAATCTCTTCCTATCCTCTACTTTTGTAGTATTTAAGCCTCTTATTCATCTTTTCTATTCAAATCTAAGGTCTTCTAGAAATAATGCATTTGAAACCTTCGTCTAGGGAAACCATATCTTTATGAGTCCAGTAATCTTTAACTATATGTTTAACATCAAATGCTCCAGTCTTATTTTATCTCCTATATATATTTGGCCTTGTAATCTTTACCTATCCTTTAACCAAGCCAAAACATTTCTATCTGTGGATCACTCCTCCCAATTTGAACTTTTAAATTTACCATTTAAAACTTAAATGATTGATCCATATCATTGCGACCACTTTGTTTACTCATTCTGAGTCTCACTCTTTTTTGTCATTCCATAATATTCTTTTGACCTATTAGTTGGTTTCTAAAAAATGATTTCACCTATCTTTTCCTATCATAAGTCATATAATTGAAATTGCTAGTGAACCTTCATATCTACCATATGGGATGATAGTAAAACTGCTAAAATAGCTGAAACATTACCAACGGTAGAGATAAAGTAATGGAAATATTTGAAGAAAAGTTTGCAGCTCTAAAAGAGGCAACAATGAATACCATTTTCTATCTTATCAGAGGAGATACTATGAATCAGAAATCTGCTTAATCTATTATTTTATGTAATGTAGTCTGGTCTGCTTAATTGATAGTTAAACAAATGATGGCTGATTCTTTTGGGTGAATGCTATCTAAGATAACCGTTTTTGATAGATATCAAAAAGGAAGAAGAACATTCAATTTCAACCATCTTAAGGTTAAGATGCATCTGTATAGGGAGAGTAAACAAATTCTAGCTCTCTTTGTGTAGGAAGGCATACATACAGGGGGAGTAGACAAAAATATAACATATTTCTCACATGAAGCCACATATATAGGGGGGTACTGAAAAATTGACTGTGTCGTCATCTATATAAAAGGAGAGGTTTTTGGTGTTTGAATTTCAAAGGATGATAATAAATACAAATCAAGAACCTTACAACGGTTGACTCACAAATCAAGTTCATTGGAATTGATCACTAATGATGCAAAGAGTTGTTAAGTAAAAATTAATTTTTGTGAATGTTAATGAGAAAGACTTGAAAGTCTCTAATAGATTTCTCATTTATTGAAGCCTCAATAGGTAAAAAGGAAGAAGACTATGCAGCATCAAAATTATTCTTGGTAAGAGATAACCTCCTTAACTATTTCGAAGGATCAATACCCTTGGGTTGTAATAGCTAGTTTACACATCTATATAACGGACTAATCTTCAAGAGGAGAAGCATACTTTATAAATCCTAAACCTTTTTCTTTTCTTTACTTTTAACAAGCATGTATCACTTAGTGTATACTTGTGTAGACAAAAAATAAAGGAGGAAAAAAGTTCAGTGAGGCATAACATCAAAAACTAGGGTGTTTACTAAGATCCTAATAAAATCAATATTCATTAAGGTCTAACTGAGTTAAATAGACTTAGTAAGATCTCTTACGTCACCACTCAACAAGTTGTGTGGTCACTAAGCTCCTAATAGGCTCAGTAAATTGTGTGTATATTATGCTTCTAGTAGACTCAGTTGTTTTTTGTGTATCCGCTGAGATCCGAATAGACTCAGTAATGTATGGCTAGGTTGTTTCATAGGCCTAGAATTGAGCTATTAAGGGCTTGATCAAACTCAATCATTGGTATAAAAGTGTAATACTGAGTTATTTAATGCTTATTAGAGGATAAAGCAAAATTGTGGAACCCTCTTGAAACCTAAGGAGACTAGATTAAGTCTTATTTTGAGCCCTGACCAGTATAAAATATCAAGTGTACATTTTCCTTTCTACACAATTCTATATTATTTATTCATCATATTTCAGTAAGAGTTGACTGCATCATCCAGAGAGTCGACTAAGGAAAAGAAAAAATGCAAGTTACCTCCCCCCTTGCACTTTTACAATCTTAGCCGGATCGACCTTAATACCCTCCTTAAATACTACATGTACCAATAATGCCATAGAGCTAATCTAAAACTCACACTTTAAGAACTTAGCATAAAACTTCTCATTATTCAATCTCTGAAGCACAAGCGTCAAATGCCGAACATTATCCTCCTCGATTTTGGAATACACTAAGATGTTATCAATGAATACAATCACAAAGGAATTAAGATACAAATAAAACACACCATTCATCAACATAAATGCCTCCAGATATTAGTCAACCCAAATGGAATCACTAGGAACTCATAATGCCCATATCTCTTTTGAAAGGATGTCTTAGGGATGTTAGAGGCTCTAATCCTCAACCGATGATACCCAAACCTAAAATAAATCATATAAAATATTATATCCCCCTACAACTGGTCATACAAGTCATCAATCTACAGAAAAGGATATTTATTTCTTATAGTCACCTTGTTCAACTATCGATAATTAATGTACATCCGCTTGGAACCACCTTTTTTTCTTCACAAACAACATGGGATCCCTAAGGTGACATAGTAGAATGAATAAACCTTTTGAAACAATCTTGCAACCGATCTTTCAATCTCCTTGAACTCATCCGAAGCCATACAATAGGGAGAAATAGAAATTGTTTTAGTGCCCTATCTACATCAATATAAAATTCGATATACATATCATAGGGATACTAGGAAGATAAGTCAAAAACACTTCATAAACTCGCTAGAAATATGTACAAATTCTAGGGAAGGGGAATTAATATTAGTTTCCCAAACAAAGTCTAGATAAGATAAGCATCCCTTCGCAACTAACCACTGAACCTGAATAAAATAAATAACTCTTTGAGAATACAAACCACTCGTACCCTTCCACTCTACACATAGAACACCAGTCATACACAAAGCAATAGTCTTGGCATGGCAATCCAAGATAGCATGATAAAGTGTGAGCCAATCCATGCCTAAATTCACATTAAAATTAAATATATTGAGAAAAATTAAGTCTACACATGTCTCATGACCCAATACGACAAAAATACAAGATCGAAACACTCGATCCACCATCATGGAATCACCCATAGTAGTAGGAACACGAAGGTTAATGGCCATAGCATCAGAAATCATCTCAAGACCAGCAGAAAAATAGGTAAAAAGAAACAACTATGTAGACCATGGATAAAAAAATATGGATGCAGGTCAATGGGAAAGAGGAATGATACTCATGATCACTATATCATATGTCTCTGCCTCATCTCTACCAAAGGTGCATAACATTAATTCCAACCTTCTCTTTACTGAGATAAACAATAATTGGCATCCCTACCAACTTGATGTGCACCTCGACTTGATTGGTCACCCTTTCTACCTATGGCTAGAGAAATAGGTGCTCTACTAGGAGCTTAAGAAGCCTATTGATAACGCTCAAATTACACCTTCCACCAAAGTATAAGCAGTTGTTGGTCAAATATACAACCCAACTAGGTTGGGCTCGATCCCACAGGGGATATGGATGTATGCCCAGTAGTAGTAACTAGTAGTTAGCATTTCTTCCAAGCAATAAACATAAAGTAAAAAGGCAATTTTGCGTAAGAAAGTATTCTTTGTTATTGATGTAAATTATAGAATAGATCAATTGATTTTTTAATCTATATTTATGTTCACCAGGGTTCAACAAATCTTTGGATTGTAAGCTTGTACGGTTGTGCGATCTCTCCTAGATGTAGAGTTACGTGTAATGCCAACTATATTTAGCTAATTTTTTTCAATATTTAATCCTAGATAAATCTATTTTACACCGGGTTAGGGCTGTGAAAGAGTGTGTTGTCCTTATCGTGATAACCCAAGACAATTACTCTTGCTACAGTAGCAACCATTAGATGAGGGTTAACGCCTCTGATTTCTTAGTATAATCTCAACTACTAGTTTTAACCACAGACTTATTGCTAATTAAACCTAGGCGTGATCTAGTATTTGCAACCACTAAAAATCATTTATTACATAGAGATTACGTTCATACGCTAGAATAAATGCAACAACCATATGTAAATTACAACCCTAATGAAGTTTCACCCATAGATCCCACAACCCTAGGGTTTAGGGTTTAGCCCTTCATCAATATCAATATACAACAATGAAAGGATAAATCAATGAATAACATACCATAGAGTTAAGCTTCCAATTAATTGCAGAACAATGATCAATGAAATCCACACTTGTGTTCTTTGGAAAATATAGGTATCAAAACTCTAAATTCACAAGTCTTAAGTCTTCAGTAAAAAAGCTCCCTCAATCCTAAATCTGGTATTTATAGAGTATGAATGTAAGTGCAATATCAGAAACTTAGAATAGACTATCGCTCCTCTTTGGGCGGAACACCAGACGACTGCCTATTGATAGACATGCCGCCTAGTCTTTCATCTGTCACCTCCGCTATGCAGTGGACTTTCCTTCAGTCGAAGGGTATTGGGAGAAACCTCTCCATACAGACGAAATGTCTATTTGATTTTTCTAGTTATTGGTCCTATCCAGTGGTACATCCATTGGGCGATGGATTTAGACAAATCATCTATTGCCAGGGGAAACGCTTAATCCGTCTGACTTGGTCTTTTTATATAGAACCATTCTTTTTGGGTGATGGGTTTAGAAGGGCTTCCTAGTGACAAGCGAAATGTACATTATTCTTGCAAAACTTGCCCTTATTCTGTAAAATTGCTCCAAACATCCTCATATTGACTTAGCCTTGTAAATACTCATAAAACATATTAAAACACACAATTGTTACTTAAGAATATGCATTACTTATTGGGTTTTAAGTGTGATATGTGAAGAAAAATACTGTCATATCAACATCCTCAACTTAATACATTTTCTTGTCCTCGAGTAACAACAAAACATGTTCACATTAAACACTTAAAACACCCCTAGTACAAAACTCATCTCAGCATAATTACTCATTGGGAATTATGCGGTATTGGCTAACTGTATCTATTCGCACACTGCAACTTTTTTTAGAGTGAAACATTGAAGGACCTTTCACAAGGCATGAATTTCCTAGAACTATAGCATTAACTTATTCATGATTAATCATAGTATCAACTTGCTCTCATAACAAAGAAGTCCTGCACATAATGAGATTTATTTACATTAGGACAATGAAAGTATCATCTCATACTTAGAAAGAAATTTAATTGTATATACAATAGACATAGGCTTTCCCTTATCAATTACAACTTAGTTTTTAGTAGATTGACCTGAATCATGTCAGGACTTTGTTTGGCTTATAATATCGATTTGAGTGCTGGTAAGGCATGATTTAGGAACTTATGACTGACTCAGTTTGTTTCATTACCTTCCTTTTCCTCTTCCATCATTTTTCTTTTACAATTTCCTTTTCTTAACACTTGGCCTAGAGCCCCTTTATTAGACAACTTGAAACCGTCCCTTTTTTCTCTTTTTTTGTATACTCTTTACACATAGTGTTATGTGTAATGATATTTTTTTCTTTTCTCTTCATTTCTTTTCTTTTGTAATAGAAAGCTTCATAGTAGCCACCCTCAACCTAAATTCAAACTTAGGTTGAAGACACATTAATTACCACCAGACCAGGGCCAACACAAACTAATTACTATGTATTATTTTATGGTGCTTTATACCTAGACACCCTAGAATTAGGTTACAATGCCTAAATCTAGGTTCAAAATATTAAATATAGAATTAGGGCCACAACAACGACTTCTCATTTTTATTCTTCTCTTCAGAGGATAATTCAACAGTTGGTTTCAGAAAGATGTTAAATGGTTCAACTTGGAAACTCAACACTTGTTTGGTGGCTCTTTTAAGGCTTTACTAACTTATCAAAGAAGGCCTAGAATCATCTTTATATTAGTGTACTTTTTACTTAGTTAAAATATAAACGGGGCAAGTTCTAGATAATATATACATCAAAAAGATTATAGAAAATAACTCTCCACACTTGAAAGTAGAAAATCATGTCAATACAAACCTGTTAAGCAAATGGTTTAGGGAATACAAAAACAATCAATAACACCCTTACTGTACGATAGTTTAGAATGAAATACAATCAGCACTTGATAGAATCCAACAAAACATCTTAATACTGAAATTTTCTTATATATATGGGTATCAATGTTTAATGGAATATATAAGAATAACTGAATAAAAATACATCTAAATAAACCTAACATGCCAGTTCTCCTAGATAGCATGTCAAAGAAAAAAGATTTTAGCAATAAAAACTTTAGGCGCATAAAACAAATAAATTACAAGGTACACCCCCTACCATACATAAATGGTGAATTATCCCCAATACAAAACATATAAAGTTAAATAAAATAGGGAAAGAAAGTGTACCAAAAATTACGGTCTATGTCGTATCCTCTACCTTGGGAACAACCCCAGATGGCTATTCGACTGTTGTGCTCACTGCTCCCTTTAGCTCCTTAGTAGTAGTAAGTGTCCTATTGATATGCTCGGGCTCCATCGGCATTGTGCTAGCTAACACAGCTAAATTTTATACTCTCTATATATCCTTATTGAGCACGAAACTCTCCTTAAAAGCTCGTAGCGCCTCTTCTAAGTCCTCTTCCCCATGGAGGATACTCCTCTTCCTCTTTTTCCTCTTTTTCTTCCTAGATTCCTCTAGTTCCTCATCGCCTGCCATTACTGCCTTGCTCTTCGACTACATCTTAGACAAACTCAATAGCTGATCCTTATCATCAAACTCGATGGGAACCGATGGTGTTGGGGCCATTGGATGGTGGCCCTGCTATAGTGCTAAAACATTGACACATAATTTCTCTAACTCGACCTAAAATCTGTCTTATTCAGATGGGATCATAAGTCGGAGGTGCTCTATAATGACCCTCATGGTCATTTATAATAAATACGCGATGTATTGCATCTTAGATGATTTCAGCAGTTGTCCTAAGTCATTTATGACTTGCTGGGACTGATAGTTCGAATCCCTGGCGACTCGGTTGAGAAATATCTCAAATTCCCTATTTTAGAGCCTAAAGTTAAGTATTCGTTGACCAAAAACAACTTTCCTTCAAGAAGACCTTAGAATTTAATTTCGACTATTCCATTAGCTCCAGAATGCCAAACAAAGTCAATATTGACCTTAAGCTGGTGTTTTGGAGGCTTCGTTTGCAAGTTTAGCCAATTTGTGGTAATTGTTTAAGTTTTAGCCTAAAAACGGAGTTTGTGTGGAAACTCGATGTTCGGAGTGCCAGATTGGAATTCAGATGCTTCCAGTAGGTTTGGAATGATGAATTTAGGCTAGGAAGGGTGTTGGTTTGATTTTCTGGCGTGCTGTTGTGAATTTGAGGTGTTGGTGGAGATTTGATCCTTTTGGTGCTGTTGGTTTTCTGGTGCAGTCTGGTTTTGTGGATGTAAATGACCTCCTAGGCTATTTTCATTGATTCCATTGAGTCCAAAATACGTTTTCCACTCAGAAAACATATAAGTTTTATTAAATTTGGACTTTGTTTCAATGCTGTAGCTCAACTGGAAAATCTGCAGCTTTTTGCAGAATTTTTTTTCTATCTGGCAGTTTTGCCCCATACCTGCATATCGGTGTGCTGTCCAGGTGTTTTTTTCTGTCTTGTCATTTTGATAGGTCATATCGGTATGTGTATACCAATAGGCTTCCAGGCATCCCGGTTCAGCTCCGGATACTATAGCCCGGCATTTCGGGTTGCCAGTTCGGCAGCTGGACTGGTTGCTCTATACCGGTGTACTCGGACACCGGACGCCGAATCTCCTTACTCCTCTCCCTTCTTTTGGACTTCTGTCCTCCTTGTCTCTTCTCTTTGACTCCGTTACCCGGTAGTCCGGCAGCCGGTAAGCCGGGTGGCCAGTTCGGCAGCTGGTAAGCCATCTCAGCACCCCGAATAACCCCATGAGGCGAAGACATTGCTGGACTCGCCTCATTGTCCTATTTCTTCTCCTCTTAGTCACCGTATAGCACATTTTGTCTCAGTTGGAGACCTTCCTCTAGTTTAACCGGTTTCCATACTTAGCTTATAATTCTACTTCCTTCAAAATTCTCAGAGTTGGGCCCAAAGACCCTCTTGGGCCTTGACCCACCCAATAACACTTTATTAAAGGGCGTAAAGCACCCCTTTCTCACTTCAGCCAAAAATATTTCCCCCAAATCAGTTGCTAACATTAAAAGGTCTTCCCAATCAACTTTTAAAGATCGACCAAATCCAGAATCTTTGTCCTGTGATTCTTCTTCATTTTTGGGTCAGTTTTCTTCCTTCTCTCTCTCCTTGAATTTCTAGTTTCCACCATTAATGGCTTCAAGCTTTGGAATGATGGAACCATGTTTATATACTTATTTATTCATGAAATTCTTCCTTTATTTGTGTATCTATTGTTCATAATAACAATTATACTCTATTAATTCCATTTGAAATTCGTAAAGAAAGAGGGGCCCTTTTATCCCTTTTTGAGCGATTCTTTGCGGGCGGTTTTGGAGCCCTTCCCGAGCTCGGATTGCGCTCAAATTTGAAACATGAGTTCCTGGCAGCATTTGGAACGTAGTGGTGAATTTTATTTTTAGTTTTGGCAAGCAAGCCCCGCAGACCCGTTTTAGGCCCGATTTTAGGCCCGGTCCAGATTTTAGAACAAATTACGTCGTTAGACTCGTATTAACATATAGAATTTATTGGCGTAAGTTTCAGATCGATTGGAGCTCGTTTGATATCATTTGGAGTGCAATTTGTGCATTTTCACAAGCTTGTCGTCGGACGACAGGTAGGATTCGTGGGGCTTTCTCTAGGGTTATAGCATTTATAATAGTACTAAATGGCTTCCTTGGGTTGGCTAGCTAGGTCGTATAGTACCCCGTCCTATCCTTTGGTCCGTGGTTTGTTGATAATATTATG
>JBDJHY010404129.1:0-18100 GCA_039654485.1 Withania somnifera | reverse complement strand
TGCAAGCTCAGACCTTCATAGAGCTTGTGTGACCTTGAGTGGCGATCGCATAGGTCCATATGATAGTGTATTACGATCGCGTGACCCTCTTGTCAAAATCACGTAGGTCCATTTAGTCAAGGGTCGTGATCGTGTGAGCTTCTGGTTGCAATCATATCGGTTATGCAGTGGGGCCCTACAATTATGTTCATTGTAATCACGATGGAACATCACAAAATCGAGTAGAATCACCTGATATAGTTACCTGGGAATAAATCCCAAATACGTGTGTTGCTATTCATTTTCCCATTATTTTAGACTTTGAGAGCCCATTTAGGATATCATTAAGGGTAGTTTTTAAGGTGAATAACTCAGGTAAGTTTCTTAAATGCAAGGACTTCAATACCCGCTAATAATTCCTCAATTTTAGCATGTAAAATTAATGATTTCAAGGTATAAAATTAGGGATTTTGAGGAAACACTTTATATTGTATCTTTCACTTTTGGGCATCAATTCATACTCCAATTTCAATAAAATTTCATAATTATGATCCTTGATACATAAAAACTAGTTTTTTAACAAAAAATTTTGAAAATCCATTGACCCTCCATTTTTCTTTTTGGGGTCAATTTTGGAACCGAATTTCAAAATATCAATATAGGTATCAAAATTCATATTTTCTCATACATAGCTCATCTTTGATTAGATATTTCATAGGCGAGCATTTGGCATGATTGGAAGGCCCCATTAGATAGAGTTTCCTTATTTAAGGAAAGTGGAGGCTTGACCCTTTTTCAATGCTTTGTAGATCTCATGTTGTGCATTGATGGTTGATTACTTGAACATAATAAGCATGAATTGATAATTCCCATGAGAGGCCTTGTTTGTTTTTCTGTGACATCATACATGATGAAATGCCCACATGTAGGCCTTACTTCCCATGATTTGATGTTATGTTAGATAGGTTCCCGTGTGAGGGCTTGATGGATTAATTTCTTTACTAATGGCATGTTCCTCTTACTTTTTATACCCTTATTATTTTTGGATTTTATACTTATTTGTGATATGTATATGTGAAAAATAATGACAATATGCATGGCACACTATCTTTCTACCCATGAGTTAATGAAATAAAATTACCCTGTTTTGTCGGATAAGTACGATGTGGCAATGCTATTTAGTATTGCCAGATATACTCTTAAGTGAAATATGTGCCTAGTCTTGCCAGCCAAGTCCTAGGTGATAGTTTTTACATGGCCTAACTAGACCCCATGTGTCTTGACCATTTTGGATAGTAGAAGGTATATAGGTAACTGGTTATTTGTTGTGATATCCACATTGCATATTGTGAAAGTGGAATATAAGAGCAATATAACCAATGTGTAATTGTCGGCATTTCTAAGGTACGTGAGATAGTCTTGTTTTTCATTCTATTGGCTTGTATTATACGTACATGAATTTCCACTTGATTGATTTCTAATTGGTGAATATTCTTAAGACAAAGTTCACCTCCCACTCCTTTATATGCTCTTGATGTGTTCCCTTTAACCTATTAGTGAGATGATATTATGAGCCTGCAATGATTACATTAGTCATATTCTCTTGAAGTTGTGATGAAAATACCCCCTTGAAAGTGATGAGAAGTGATAAGAAAAAAGCCTAAATATGGTGAACTGAGAGAAGTTGATGGATCTAGATGAGATCTATGTTATGATATACTTGAGATGGTTTTGTTGCAAATTATTTTATTCTATTTTAAGTATCCATTCCATGATTTTATCTCTCAATTGCGTCGGATGCACCCTTCCTACTGTGACCAAGCTAATGAAATGAAGATTAAGCAAGGTTCTATAGACTCCATATATTAGTCCTTGGAACAATAACTGTGGTTATTCCCATGAATTGTGATATGGAGTCGATAGGGAGGCCTCCTCCAAATGATTTAAATACAGGTTCACATTTTGGATATGGAATGAATATTTTTACATGAAAATTGATACAATATTAAGTTGTTCGGTAATGATTAAGTTGGATATGGACTTGATATTTTATTGGGGTAGGACTTTACTTTGTTCATTTATTATAAGTTTAGGCTTGGTATTTACCTCCGTGATTATTCCTACGCTTGGTAATTGTCACTTACTTTTCATTATGAACCATTGGCTATGATCTCATTTGTAGCTAGTTGTATGGAGGATTGTGGTTGGGCTGATCAGATTAGTTGGTGGTTTTTCATTGCTTTGTATTAGTGCTGAGTTGGGGATACTTGCTGAGTACCCACTGTTTATTTGGTATTCACTCCCTTGCTTTCTACACTTGTATTGGTTCAGAGCCCAGTGCGGTATGATTATTTTTGCTTTCGATCAGGTATGAGGGTTTGAGATTCGAGGGTCAAGGTAGTTGTTCATTCTCCAATAGATGCCCGAACTCTTTCTATTTTGTGTGTTTGATCCATTTTGAGGATTCGAGACATTGGGACTATGTATTTTTTTCATCTATGTACTTGTGTATTTAGAGGATTGTACATTGTGATACCAATTTTCGGGTGTCTTTATAGATGATTTTTCACAATGTATCTTCTTTATTGCTCTTTGGTTTATTATATTCCATAATTACCCTTATAAATTGTATAGGTTTACTTGTCTAGGTAGGTTTAGGCAAGTTTCATCATGGTTTGGGATATTGGTTCATGATAATAAGTATCATTTGATTCGTTTTAACATGTAGATTATTATTTTTATAGTTGTATGATCATTGAAATTCGTTTGTGCATTTTTGGGATACTTGGAGCATTCTGATCATTTTGTACTTGCGATATTGTTTTCGGAGGACAGGTAGGCTATGACTTACAATTTTAGACTATTTTGTATGGGAAATAATTATTGTAATTAGACACTCTTAGGTTAGACTTCTTGGTTAGAATCCATGACAATTGTTAGCTTCTTTAGTCCACTTCTTGATTATGTTTTGGTGGTGCATTTGCGATTATATTTACCTATGATCCTGAGTGGTCTTGATTGACTCTAAAATATAGATGGTGGGTTTTATGTGAAATATATGTGATTCAAGATATTCTACTTGGCTGGTTATGCTTGTTATGGAATCTGCGCCTATGCAGGGCTGGCAGAACTTGTTCTGATATCATTATGTATGAGCATATCATCATCACAAAACTAGTTTTGATGCATTTGTTCCTATTATTTTTTTTCCAAGTTTCAACTTCACTGATTTTGAAACCATAGATGAACTTATGAGCATGTTTTCAATATTATATGCCTAAAATGAGCACTTTTGAAATGTTTTACTAGTTTTGATGATAAAAAAGGCTAACTATAAGTTTATCACTATGTTGAGCTATTATTAGACTCTATTGAGTTCATGAGCTAGATGTTGACTTCATTTTGGATTTAGACCCAGTTGCGATTAGGTGCAGTCATTGACATTAATTATGATATAGACCCGTCAGAGGTTCAAATACATCCTATTCTATCTGAGTATATTTTATTTTTATATATGTAATGGTTACCTTACGAGTTATTGCATGCGGGTTGCAACCTTCCATGGACCCTACTGATTTTTCTTGCTAGTGTGTGGAGGGCAGATATATGGGGGACTAGAGGTATACGGGTTGCGGCCTTCAATGAGGTCTAATGTGACTGGCTTGCTGGACTAGGCTAGGAGCGTACATATTCTCTTTACCATCATTGCATCATATCACCTTACATACCTTTTTTGTGATGATGTTTGTTGTTTGTACTCTCCAGTAGAATAGGTTAGCGGAGGGTTTACACCCTTCTTTGTTTGTATTTCCTTATTCATATAAGGTATTCTGGAGGTTATTTCTTTACTATTTCAGCTATGAGATACTATTTCTAATTTATTGGATCTTGAGGGATCCATTGTGTGCTCTTTAGTTAAGTCTTATGTGATCCTTTTTATGTTTTTTTTGATATACATTTTGTAATTTGTATGTATTCCTAGTCCCGTTATTTGAGGTTACTGGTATATCGCTATTTATGTTATTTACTTGTATCTCTTACTAATTGAGCATGGATTCAGGTACGTTCTTTGTTTGTCTGAATCTTTCTTGTCATAGCTAGTATCTAGGATATTTACTTGTATTTATCCTATTATCTAGATTTCTATGTCTGAGATCCTCGTTTGATACAGGGACATCTTTAGGAATATATTCTATTTCACTTCTATATCAAGAATGTATCATAGTCAGTCTCTATAAATCTCATTTTTTTTCTTGTTCACTCTTCAACAGATGGAAAGAAACTCAATCTTCGGCAACAACAGGAGATGATGCACCCGTCTCACCTTTAGTTAGAGCACCACCTAGGAGTCAAGCCCATAACGGCTGAGGTTGAGCATGCACTAGAGTAGCAACCCCAGCTAGAGTTGCTTCTCCAGTCAGCGATTTAGATGTTGAGCTCAATCTTGTTCAAGTTTAGTAGCCACCTATTTTAGCAGGGACCAATCCATTTTCTCTGATGTTAGCCTCAGTTCCAGCTATTTCACCATAAATAAGAGGCTTTTTGCTTTAGTTGTTGGGTATTTCGGTATTTGGGGTAAAGAATTCAGCCTTGAGATCCTTCATCTAAGGTGTGCCTTTGACTTTATGGGTTGGGCGTTCTTCTATCATCTTTAATATTTCTTGTTCATCTTTCTCCAGCACTAGTTTATCCACCTACAACACCATAATTGTCTAATACATCTATGGTTCCACCTGTGCCATGTCACCCGCTTATTTTTTACTCAGATTAGAAGTCCTTGGGTCGGTTCTTGAGGTTGTGTCCTTCTAGGTTTTCTAGTTTGCTAGGTGAGGACCCAAGAAAGTTTAATGCTAGATGCCAGGAGGGGTTACATAACCTTTGTATTCTTGAATCTTATGGCATGGATTTTATAGTATATCAGCTGGGAGGCCTCCCTAAGAATTGTTGAAGTTGTTATTGCTCTACCAGGTTATCAAATCCACTCCTATTACTTAAACCCTATTCTTTGATGCATTTCTATAGAGGTATATTCCTTGTACCCTATACGACCTTAGGAGGGAGGAGTTTCTAAGACTTGAGCAAGGCTCTTTATCAGTTTCTGAGTGTGAGAAAGTTTCACCAGTTATCTGATTATGGTACTAGATTTTTCTCTAATAAGGCATAGAGGATCAATCATTCTATTCATGCTAGACCTAGATATTATCCAAACTTACAAAGTTTTAGTTGCTACAGGGTCATCTTTTCATCACATTCTTAAGCATGCACGTTCTATGGAGGATCTTGCCCATAGAAATAGACATAGAGAGGAGCAGATTCCTCATTATTGTGTCACTTTAGTGGTTCGAGAAACTATAGTCGAGGTTCTATTTCATGGGGTAGGTTCCCTTCTCAGCCACAGCAGCGGAGCAGTCTAGCCACTATGTTCAAACATTATTACAGGCTTCTGGTAGTGGTTCTTTAGTATGTAGTGGTAATTCATGTTCAGTCGGTTCTTCTCTCCCAGTTCTTCCTGATGGCCTTGTTATGAGTTGGTCCATATAGCAGTAGATTTTCCTCAGTGTGGTACTATTCAGACAGTGGTCTAGTTAACTATTGCTCCAACGCCTATTCCTTCATATCTAGTTAGAGTCGTGCCACCTCAAGGAACGATTAGTGGTATTCCAGGTCATGGTGTTCCTCGGCATAGTAGGGGAAGTGGTCATGAGGGTGTTCATGATGGTGGTCATGGTTGTGGTAGCCGACATTTCTATGTGGTCCCTAATATACCTGAGGCCATAGGTCTTTAGTGTTGTTGTGAAAGGTGTGATTTTTGTGTGTTATTAGCCAGATTCAGATTTGTTTGATCCATGCTCTACTCGCTCCTATGTATCATCTTATTATGCTTATTTTTTGGGTATGGTTAGTGAGTTGTTTCCTATGTTATTATCTATCTCTACCCAGTAGATAATTCTTTAGTAATGGATCATGTTATTGAGATCATATTTGATGATTTTTGGGAGTGTTGAGATTTGGATAATTTGATATTATTGGATATGGTTGATTTTGATGTAATTTTGGGCATGGACTGGTTATACCCTCACAGAAAAGTCATGGATTATAATTCCAATACCATGAACTTAGCTATGCCCGATATATCCCTCAGTTGTATGGCAGGGTTTGGCTAGTTGCGCACCGACAGGGATTAAATCTTGCATTGTCTCTTAGTTTCTCATGGTTGTTTGGCATATCTTGCATATGTTACAGATGGTAGTTCTGATTTTCCAACACCTGAACTAGTAGTTGTTGTGAGTGGGTATCTTGATGTGTTTTCAACTGACCTCCTTGGTCTACCACTTGAACGAGACACTCATTGAGTTAAAATCAGACACCAGGCCCATTTACATTGCTCCTTATTGTATGGAACCTATTGAGCTGAGACATCTCTAGATTCAGCTTCACGAATTTTTAAATAAGGGTTTTTTTGGCCTAGTATTTTTCCTTGGGTTGCTTATGTTCTAATTGTGAATAAGAAACATGGGTATATGCATTTATGTATCAATAATAGGTAGGTGAATTGTGTTATAGTGAAGCATAAGTATCCTAAACCTCGTATTGATGAATTATTTGACCAGTTTCAAGTTTCATCCATCTTTTATAATATTGATTTGAGGTTGGGTTACCATCAATTGAGGATTAGGACTAAGGATATCCCAAAGGCAACATTTAAGACACGATATGATCATTATGAGTTCCTTGTGATGTCTTTTGAGTTAACTAATGCACCCGCATCTTTTATAGATTTGATGAACAATGTGTTTAGGCCCTTCATCGATGAAATTATTGTGTATTCAAGGAGCAGGAAGGACCATGAGTACCATTTAAGGATTGTTCTTTAGACTTTGAGAGACGATCGACTTTTTTCCAAGTTTGCAAAGTGTGAGTTTTGTATTGAGTCAGTTGCACTTCTTAGACCTTTGGTGTCCAAGAAGGATATTAGTATGGATTCGACTAAGATCGCAGATATTCGACTGGTTACCCCCATCATTTTGTTTAGGCTTATCTTCTATTGTAGTGCCATTGAATAAATTTACTAAAAGGGATGTTCCCTTCAAGTGGTCAAATGAGTGTGAGAATTGTTTTCAAAAGCTTATGAATATCTTGGCTTCTGCTTCTTTGTTGACATTTCTAGTTTAGGGACAGAGTTTTGCAATGTATTGTGATGTTTCTGGTGTTGGTTTTTGGTTGTGTTTTGATGCAGTAGGGTCGTGTGATTACCTATTCTTCTAGATGGCTTAATGTTTATGGGCATAATTATCCACCCATGATTTGGAGTTAGCAGCGATTTTTTGCACTCAAGATATGTGCCACTCCTTGTGTAGAGTCCATTATGAGATCTTCATTGATCATCATATTATTCAGTATATTATGAGTCAGAGGGATCTTAATTCTCTCCTATACAGATGTATCGAGTTTTTTTAAGGATTATGACATTTCTATCTTGTATATTTGGACAAGGCAAATGGCGTAGTGGATACCTTGAGCTGGAGGGTGGTGTGTATAGGTAGGTTGGTTGCATTATCAATTTCTAAGAGTCCATTAGCATTGGATATTAAGTCTTTGGATAACCATTCAGTTTGACTTGTATTTCAAATTTAGACTATGTTTTTGCTTGTATTGAGGCTCGTTCTTCATTAATGGATCAGATTCAACAGCGTCGGTTAGAGGACCCAGACTAGGTTGATATTCATGATTAGTTATTGCAGGTGATCCCCATAGAGATTCATTGGGTTCAGATAGTATTTTGTGATTCGAGGATTATATTTGTGTTCAAAGTTGATGATCTGATTCAGTTGATCCTCATGGGCCCTACCATTCCCATTATTCGATCTATCCAGATTCAGCTAAGATGTATTAAGACTTGAGGAAAATATGTTGTTGGAGTGGTATGAAGAGGGATATTGCTGAGTTTGTTTCTAGGTGCTTAAACTTTGAGAACCAGAGACCGAGGGGATTGATGAGGCTTCCCATTGATGAGTAGAAGTAGTAAAGAACTACTATGGATTTTATTTTAGTCTTGCCTCAGACTCCTCGTAGCCATTATTTATTTGGGTCATTGTTCACAAGTTGACTAAGTCAACACACTTTATTCTAGTTTATACATCTTATAGTACAGAGAAGTTAACCTTTATTATCTTTAACAGGTGGTTAGAAAATATGGCATACTAGTTTCTATTAATTATGACCGCGGTACTCAGTTCACTTCTCATCTTTAAAGAGAGGTTCATCATGGTACAGGTCAGTAAAAAAGGAATATTCAAGTCCTAGAGGACATGTTGAGAGCTATGTTCTTGATTTCGATGGTTCTTAGGATTAGCATTTGGCTTTGGCAAAGAGTTTGTGTATAACAACAACTATCATTCTAGTATTCAGATGTCTCCATTTGAGAATTTGTATGTTAGTAGGTATCTTTCTCATATTGGTTTGTTCAATGGGTTTAAGTGTAGATTGCATTACTAGTCTACTTGGGGTACCTTGGATATAGTTCAGCTAATTCAGGATAGGTTGTGGGCTGCTCTGAGTAGGCAAAATAGTTATTCGTACCATGTCATCATGCCTTGGAGATGGGTGATCATATGTTTTCTAGGGTATCTCCCATGAAGGGAGTGATGAGGTTTGGAAACGGGGAAGCTTAGCCCCTAGTACAGTGGGCGTTTTGAGATTATTGATCGAATTGGTAGCATGGCTTATAAGATAGCTTTGCCTCCTATGTTTTCAGTTGTGCATCTGGTGTTTCATATGTCTAGTTGAGATGGTATATCCTGAATGAGTCACATGTGCTTCATTGATGAGGGATTATCGGTCGTTTAGAAGCCAGTTTTGGTTTTGAATATAGAGGTGAAGAAGTAAGATTCGTGAGATTCCTATGGTTAAAGTTCAGTGGAGTTATCATCCCCTGGTGGAGGCCACTTTAGGAGATCAAGGGTTAATTAAGGTCCTAGTATCTGCATCTGTTTGACCCTTCAGGTATTTCCTTATTCTAAATTTCAAGGACGAAATTCCTTTATTAGTAGTGGATGTTGTAATCACCATGTAGGTTAGTTTTACGATTTTGCATTTTCTTTCATTTTATAGCTTTCGTGGTGCGGTACTAAGTCATTTGTGACTTACCAGAACTAGTGTTTGGTTCTCGAGTCATTCATTTGATCGTTATGCCCCTTTCCCTATTTTAGAACCTTTAATATTAAAATTGTCGACTTTTGTCAAGTTTTTGTGAAAACAAACTCTAAATGGAACTCCGAAAGTTCGGTTAGCTCCGCAATAAATTTCAATCTAGATGAACTCTTGGTTTGTATCCGGAAGCTTTGGTTTTTAGTTTGTGCTAATTTGCATGTGTTATGTGATTTATGGTTCATAAGTGGAACTTGGGTAGTCATATTATGGTCAGAGCCTCAGATTAATAATATGATTGTGCCATCAGCTCTAGAATGTCAAGTTTGGGTTAAGTGAGTTATTTGTTTGGGCTTCATACCAACTGGTCTCATTTTGAGTACTCGGTTGGAAAGTTTGTCATTTTGGCATAGAACTGACTTTTGTCAATATTTTGTTGAAATGGCCTCAGGTCGGATTTTCGTTTGTGTCGTTGTGTCCAGAATATCATTTCCATACAATTGGAAAATTTGGCTTGTATATATAGGACTTATTTTGGGCCCCGACACCAAAAATCCTCTTCCTAAATATTGTAGATTTATGAAATCCAGTGCAGGTACTATTTCTTCAACGCTGTCGTTCTAGGGGTGCGGTTGCGCTAAATCCCTTTTTCCTCTTTTAGCTCAGTCGCTCTATATGAGAATTAAAGGCGTTGTGTTTCCTGGTCATCACGTGACACAGCCGTGTTAGTGGGATGCCCATAGCGCCAATTCCTTCCCCCAGTCTATTATCGCGATCACTCTCCTCTAGGTATCGACGATGCTAATTGTGTTGTCTAGCATTTGGCACCAACAATGCTGGCTAGCAAGATGTTACTGAGGCCTGGAACTATTATTAATAGCTAAAATCTCAAATTTTCATCAATTTCTTCATCTTTTCACTTCTAAACACTCTCAAATCCTCCATTAAAACTCTTACCATAAGCTATTAGGTGACGTTGGAAATTTGATTTTTTTGATATCCCATCAATTATTGGTAAGTTTCAACTTCAATATCGTCAAATTTCACACAAATATCCCTAAATTCCTAAATTTGGTTCTTCACTTGAATCCTAATTCTTGCTTATCTTAGCTCCAAATTTGGGTATGAGTTCCCTACGATGTAAGGAACATTTTTATATATTTGTTTGGAGTTTTGAGTTCACTGTCCCGTAGGCTCGTTTTGACCCTAGATATTTTTATTGATTAACGAGTATCATTTAACTCATACTAACATGCAAATTATATTTTACTAGTTGTGTGATCATTCGAGCTTATTTGTACATTTCTGGAATATTTAGAGTATTACAGAAATCTTTTACGCTATATTTGCAAACTTTTCTTTGAAGGACTAGTAGGATATGGTTTACAATCTTAGACTGTGCTTGTATGGGGAATAATTTTTGTAATTATACATCCATGGTTTGGGATTATAGTTACCATATCAACCTGAGTGGTCTTGATTGACTCTAGAACATTTATTGCGGTCTTTATGACAAATATCCATCAGTCCCAGATATTCGACTTAGCTGGTTATGCTAGCTCTAGAATCCACTGCCGTGTAGGGCTGGCAGTACTTGTTTTGATATCATTATATAGGAGCATATCATCATCATAAATTGGTTTGATGCATTGGTTCCTACTGTATTTTTCAAAGAGCATGATATCACTAATTTTTAAACCTTTCATGGCCTTATGAGCCCATTTTCAGTATTATAAGCCTACAATGAGCACTTTTGAAATGTTTTACCAGTATTGATGATAAAAAGAAGGCTAAGTAGTGAGTTTACTACTGTTTTGAGATATTACTAGGATTGGTTGCAGTCATGAGCTAGATGTTTACTTTATTTTGGATTTATACCTAGTTGTGGAAGGGCACAGTTAATAACATTGATTTTCATATAGAATACATCTTATTCTATTCGAGTACAGTTTACGCTTATATAAGTATTGGTTACCTTATGAGCTATTATACATGGGTTGCAACCTTCCATGCTCACAGTTGATTTAGGCTTGTGGTGACCATAAGAGGGGTATCTGGGGGAGTAGAGGTATATGGGTTGCGCCTTCCATATGGTCCTACCAAATGGATTGCAGCGCAGGAATTCTCTTTACCATCATTGCATAATATATTTTTGCATACCTTGACTTGTTTCTATGATATTTTACCTGTTTTTATCCTTTTAGCTAGCTTTTTATGTTTGTGATCTTTGTTTGACTTCTTTGACTTGCTTTCTTTATTTGCATATTTACTGCCCATATTTCTTATATATCCCTGGTCTTCCTATGATGCCTATTGGGTACCTATTATTTTTTGTACTCATACTACATTTCTGCATCTTCAGTGCAGATCTGGTACGAGTGGTCCACGCTAATTCTTGAGTTCAGGAGAAGATTCTATTGCCGAGGTGGATAAGGGCTCCTGGCGTCCGGAGCTTATCTTTTTCCTCTCTTATTATCATATTCTATTTTTATTGGATCCAATACAAACTTTGTATTTATATTTCATACATTGTACTCTTACTTTAGTGGATCTTCTACTTGATATCACATTTTTGGGTTTATTCATTAACATGTTTAGACTTCCACTTATCCATGTCCCGTAATTATGTATCTTTTCCACTTAGTTTACTCTCATGCCTTGTATGTCTGTTCGGTGATTCTCCTACGGTGGGACGTAGTTTCCCTTATGATCTAAAATCGAGTTGTAACATCCACGCTTTATATGCCAGGCTGGCGGATACCAATTTATCGATAAATTAGTAAAACTACTGATAAATCAGTCCTGACTGATAAATCAAAAAATATGACCTAGATGACAATAATTTCTGATTTTAGAATGTTTCATATACATGAACAAAAAAATCAAATTGCATGACAACGATATTTTGAACTCAATGGCGCAGACAAAATTTTGATCCGGGGTCATTTCGACAAAGTATTGATCAAAGTCAACATTTTGCCAAAATCGAACTTTCCAACCAAGTACTCAAAATGAGACTGCATGGTCCCAAGCCTGAACGAATAACTCACATAACCCAAACTCAATATTCTGGAACTGATGGCATAGTTCGATTTTCAACCAGAGGCTCTGATCAGAAAATAACCACCTAGCCTCCACTTATGAAGCATAAAGCACACAAAACACGTAAATTCGCACAAACTCAAAACCAAAACTCCTAGACTCAAACCAAGAGTCCACCTAGGCCAAAATCCATGTTATGAAGCTAACAGAACTGTAAAAATTCAATTCTGATTTTGTTTTCACTAATTGCTGACTAAAGTCAATGATTTCAATATTAAGGGTCTAAATTAGGGAAACGAATAATGACCAAATGAACGACTTGGAATCAAACCACCGGTCTTGCTAAGTTCAATTAAGTTAGGGCCTCTACATAAAAGCTCTAAGATGAAAGAAAATGTGAAAAAGAAAAAATTACCGAATGGGTCATTACAACATCCACTACTAAAAAGGACTTTCATCCCTAAAAGTTAGAATAAGGCAATACCTGAAGGATCGAACAGATGTGGATACTGAGATAGCAACTCACTCTCGATCTCCCAAGTGGCCTCCTTAAGTGGACGATCTCTCCAATTAACCTTAACCATCAAAATCTCACGAGATCTCAACTTCATCACCTCTAAAGACAAAACCAAGACTGATTCCTCAAATACTGATAATCCCCTATCAACTTGAATTGAATCATACTTAAGCACATGCAAATCTTCAGGGATATACTGTATCACCTTAGAAACATGAAACACTAGATGCACATTTGATAACAAAGAAGGCAAAGCTAACTTATAAGAAAAACTAACAATTCCATCAAG
Source organism: Withania somnifera (assembly GCA_039654485.1). Lineage (NCBI taxonomy): Eukaryota > Viridiplantae > Streptophyta > Magnoliopsida > Solanales > Solanaceae > Withania > Withania somnifera. The sequence continues at coordinate 5,126 of JBDJHY010404129.1, read as the reverse complement.
AATTTCGAAAAGGCCAATATACTGGGGGATAAGCTTGACCCATTTTGGGAACCTCATCACTCCATTAATGTGAAATACCCTCCAGAAGACTCTATCACCCATACTAAACTCCAAGGCACGTCAAAAGCGATCCGAATAACACTTCTATTTACACTGTGATGCGCGAAGCCTATACTAAATCATTCAAACTATATCCACAGAACCCCAAAGTAGATTAGTACTCTGCAATCGAGACTCAAATCCATCAAACCAACCAATAGGCGAATGACACCTCCTACCATACAAGGCCTCAAACTGAGCCATCTGGATACTAGAACGGTAGTTGTTGTTATATGCACACTTTGCCAAAGAAAAATACTAATCCCAAAACCCATTAAAATTAAGTAAACAAGCCCTTAACATATCCTTCAAGACCTGAATGATCCTCTAGTACTGACTATTTATCTAGGGATGAAATGATGTACTAATATGAACCTAGGTACCTATACCCTGTTGAACCGCTCTCCGAAACTGAGGAAGTAAACTAATTACCGCGGTTAGAGATAATAGAAGCCAGTATAGCATGATATCTAACCACCTATTTGAGATAAATGAAGGACAATATCTCTGCACTGCAAGTTGTATCAACAAAACTGAAGTGTGCAGCCTTGGTCAACTTCTCAATAATGACCCAAATCCAATCGTGGTTGCGAGGAATCCGAGGCAAGCCTAAAACAAAGTCCATAGTAATCTTCTCCTACTTCCATTCAAGAATTGGAATCCTTTGGATAAAACCACAAGGTCTATGGTGCTCAAACTTAACCTGCTGACAGTTTAAGCACCAAGAAACAAACTCATCTATATCCCTGTTAATTCGACTCCACTAGTAAATCTGCCTCAAGTCTCTATGCATCTTAGCTACACTTGGATGGATGGAATAATGGGAGTTGTGGGCCTCATGAAGAATTAACTGAATCAGATCATAAACTCTAAAACACACAAATACGACACTAAAAACTCAAAAATTTGAACCCAATGAAGCTCTGTGGGGCTCACCCTAAAACAACAAATCATGAATATTAACCAAGTCTGGGTCCTCAAACTAATGCTTTTGGATTTGATTAATCAATTAAGAAAAGGCCTCAATACCAGAATAGACATGGTCTAAATCTATAATCTCGATTCCAACCAAACTTTCAGCAAAAGATAAAACTTCTAAGACTAACAGCCTCTCAGTATCTGATAATGCAGCCAACCTACCCATAGTTACCGCCTTCTATCTCAAGGCATCCGCTACTATATTTACCTTGTCTAGATGGTAAAATATTAGTCCTTCAGCAACTTGATCCATCTGCGTTGGCTAGCATTAAGTTCCCTCTGACTCATAATATACTACAGACAATGGTGATCAGTGAAGATCTCATAATAAACTCCATAGAAGTAATAGCACCAAATCTTGAGTGCAAAAACTTGCGCTGCAACCTCCAAATCATGGGTGGGATAGTTGCACTTATGAACTTTAAGTTGTCTAGAAGAATAAGAAATTACACAACCCTTCTACATCAAAACACAACCCAAAATACATTTAAAGCATCTTCTAGTGGCAGGACTGGAAGGTTTGCTTAAAACACATCAAGATACTCGCTCAAGATAGATATTGACTCAAGAGTCGTAGAATCATAACTCACATCTCTAACGTATTCTGGATATGCAAAACAAATACGAGAAACTAATCGACTAGCCTAAATGCAGGAAATAATCCATGTCAGTGGCTGACTAGTCGAACCTTGTCATATGACTAGGGGTATACCAGACATAGCTAAGGTCAAAATCTTGGCATAACAATCCATGATTTCTCTATGAGGTGATAACCAGTCCATGCAAAACTAATAAGAGATACAAAATAAATAACAGGGATACCAGTAACCTAAAATAACAAACTAAATTCAACAAGAATAATTAAAAATATAACAGGATCATGCAAGATCAAGCTAATAAACATGAAAGAGATCTCTCAAGATCTATACAACAAGTAATAATATCAAATAGCTGAAACAGTAAGGTAAAAACCTTCATGATAACTGATATGAATAAGGAATACAAATAAGGATGAATACAAAACCCTTCGTTACCCTATCCTACCAGAGAGTTTAAAAAAAATAACACTCACAAACAAGGTATGAAAGACGATATGATGCAACAATGGTAAGTAAAACCATACACTCATACCCAAACCTATGAGATCGACAGATAGGACCACAGGGAAGGCCGTGATACTATACCTCTCCTCCCTCATATACACCTTGTCTGGTCACCCGCAATCTTGGATTAGTTAGGTCCATAGAGGCCACGACCTGCACATAGCCAACTTATAACATAAACATTACTTACATAAACATAAATAATATTCTGATAACATGAAAGGCGCTCAGATAAGATAAACTATAGTCGAACCTCTAACAAATGTCAATGACCATGCTCATGTAATGAGGATATCAATTAATCTAGAGCTTTGATACCGACATGTCATAATATGATTTATTAGGTTATGAGGGCACTTGCATCCTAGCGTAGAACATCCACCAAAAAAAACACATAAAAAATAAATAATAGTAAACTTAAAGCAGACGAATTACATAATTAAGGGATAGAGATAAGCTTAAGTCTAAGCATGCCAATAAAGAGAAACTAAAATAAGAGTACAAAGTATGAAATAGAAATTCAAAGCCTTTCTAGGATCCATAATAGAATATGATAGTAGGAAAGGAAAAAAACCCTGGAGACATCATGTACCTCAGCCATAGAAGATTCGCCCGAACTCATAAATCAGCATAGACCACTCATACCTGGGTATGCACCAAAAGGATTTAGAAGTGAATTGTGAGTACCAAAATAATGAGTATCAAATAGGCATCATAGGTCGACTGGGGATATATTAAAAATAAAAGCAACAAATAGATGGATAAGGAAAACAATTCACATAATTCAAGCAACGATCAGACACATAAAAAGCTAACTAAGAGGATAAAGATAAGTAATTTATCTAAGATACTAGCTACGACTTTGATGATTTAGGCAAACATGTGAAAGAACATAACTGTGTCTATGTTAAACTAATAAGACATACAAATAAATAACTGGGATACCAGTAACCTCATATAACAGACTAAATTCAAAAAGAATAATTAAAAACATAACAGGATTAGGCAAGATCTAGATAGTAAACATGAAAGAGATCTCTCAAGATCTATCCAACCAGTAATAATACTAAATAGTCGAAACAGTAAGGTAAAAACCTTCATGACAACTGATATGAATAAGGAATACTAATAAGGATGAATATAAAACCCTTCGGTACCCCATCCTACCAGAGAATTTAAAAAAAATAACATTCTCAAACAAGGTATGAAAGATGATATGATGCAATGATGGTAAAGTAAAACCATACACTAATACCCAAACCTACGAGATCGACAGATAGGACCACAAGGAAGGCTGTGATACTATACCTCTCCTCCCTCATATACTCCTCGTCTTGTCACCCGCAATCCTGGATTAGTTAGGTCAATAGAGGCCACGACCTGCATACAACCAACTTATAAAATAAACATTACATACATAAACATAAATACTATTCTGATAACATGAAAGGCGCTCTGATAAGATAAACTATATTCAAACCTCTAACAAATGTCAATGACTATGCCCATGTACTGAGGATATCAATTAATCTAGAGCTTTGATACCAACATGTCATAATATGATTTATTAGGTCATGAGGGCACCTGCATCCTAGCGTAGAACAACCACCAAACAAACACACAAAAAATAAATAATAGTAAACTTAAAGCAGACGAATTACATAATTAAGGGATAGAGATAAGCATAAGTCTAAGCATGCCAATAAAGAGCAACTAAAATAAGAGTAGAAAGTCTAAAATAGAAATTCAAAGCCTTACTAGGATCGATAATAGAATATGATAGTAGGAAAGGAAAAAAAAGACTGGAGACATCATCTACCTAAGCCATAAAAGATCCACCCGAACTCACAAATCAGCGTAGACCACTCATACCTAGGTATGTACCAAAAAGATGTATAAGTGAATTGTGAGTACCAAAATAATGAGTATCAAATAGGCATCATTGGTCGACTGGGGATATATAAAAAATAAAAGCAACAAATAGATGGATAAGGAAAACAATCACATAATTCAAGCAATGATCATAGACATAGAAAGCTAACTAACAGGATAAAGACAGGTAATTTATCCAAGATGCTAGCCACGACAAGGAAGATTTAGGCAAACCAGTGAAAGAACATACCTGAATCTATGCTAAACTAATAAGAGATACAAATAAATAACAGGGATACCAGTAACCTCAAATAACAGACTAAATTCAACAATAATAATTAAAAACATAACAGGATCACGTAAGATCTAGCTAGTAAATATGAAAGAGATCTCTCAAGATCTATCCAACCAGTAATAATATCAAATAGTTGAAACAGTAAGGCAAAAACCTTCATGATAACTGATATGAATAAGGAATACAAATAAGGATGAATACAAAACCCTTCGGTACCCCATCCTACCAGAGAGTTTAAAAAAAAATAACACTCACAAATAAGGTATGAAAGATGATATGATGCAATGATGATAAAGTAAAACCATACACTCATACCCAAACCTACGAGATCAACAAATAGAACCACAGGGAAGGCTGTGATACTATACCTCTCCTCCCTCATATACTCCTCGTCTTGTCACCCCCAATCCTGGATTAGTTAGGTCCATAGAGGCTACGACCAGCATACAACCAACTTATAAAATAAACATTACTTATATAAACATAAATACTATTCTGATAAACTATATTCGAACCTCTAACAAATGTCAATGACCATGCTCATGTACTGAGGATATCAATTAATCTAGAGCTTTGATACATATATGTCATAATATGATTTATTAGGTCATGAGGGCACCTGCATCCTAGCGTAGAAAAACCACCAAACAAACACACAAAAAATAAATAATAGTAAACTTAAAGCAGACGAATTACATAATTAAGGGATAGAGTTAAGCATAAGTCTAAGCATGCCAATAAAGAGCAACTAAAATAAGAGTAGAAAGTCTGAAATAAAA
>JBDJHY010404024.1:0-18101 GCA_039654485.1 Withania somnifera | reverse complement strand
ATATATATGATGTATGTGTGGATAGATATTATTTAAAAGAAATAATCAAAGGGTATTTTTTTTTCTTTTTCAAAATCTAGACAAATTTAATTAAATTGGATATTTTTAAAATATCATTTGAAATCAGGTAAAAAAATTAATAACATTTATCAAAATAATTTTTGCAAAAATAATTCTTAAGATCGATCAATTGATTAAAGTCAATTGATCATATTTAGCATATTTAGCCTTATTATTTGTTATTGAAATTATGTTTTTGACAAAAATTAGTCCATTTGGACCATCATAGAGTCGAATATCCTCGATCCGCACACTTAATTAATTCCCTTAGAATACATATTCCTTTGATTATACATACACACGCCTGAAAAGAGAACAAAAAATCCTACGTGCTTTCATCCATCTTTCCTCGAAGCTTCTCCTTCACACACAATTTCCATCCAAACTCCCTTAACATATTCCATCAAGAAGGATCTAAACGACCTTTTCATTAGCCTCCCATCAAATGTTTCGTCAAATAGTGAGTCGGTAATCTTTAGAAGCTTGTGGAAGCTTCTCGAAATGGTAACTTCATTTTTCTTTTAATTTGTGCATTTTTCTTCATAAATTCATACAATAGTACCTTGCTTGGTCAATTTTTATTGTCTATTTTAGAGTGTCACTCGTCTCAAATTTTCTTCTTCTCTTTTATCCTTCACCTCTTCCTTTTGAAGGCAATAGCCAAGAGTAGCGCAGCTGGTAGTATAGAGTAGAGACAACAAATAGTATAAAACACTACATAAAGAATTCTAGGGTAGCTAAGGTTTTAGCCGAAATGACAACAAGAAAAATAGAGCTTTAGGTTCAGATTATAAGTTTTTTTTTCTGGATTTTCATTTGAGTTTCAAGCATTTTTATATTGGAAAATATAAAATTTAAGAGTCTTCTAACTCCTACAATATTTTGTTTAAGTAGCGTTCCTTGTATCTAATGGGGAGTTAGAGGTTTTAGTGGTTTTTCATATTATACATTTTTTTGAAATAGTGGTAACATTCCTCAATTTATTGGTCTTAGTTTTCTTCCTTGGAAAATGTAAAATCCTTCATTATAGTTCATTCTTATTAAGTGTTATTTATTCGTTATGAATGTTAGATGGTTCTAGACTATTTTTTCACTGTAGGGTTGAAATGATGTCTCTTTGTTGACTTATTTTTCATGGGTTGAAGTTTAACCTGTAAGGTGAATATGGTTTTATTTAAAATGACATTTATTTTTACTGTTAAAGAGTTTGGAATTGGTAGAACATTTTGTTTGGGATTAGTTGATGTAGACTTAGTTTTGGGATTCCTTAATTATTAAATAATTAGGCTGAAAATAGAGGTCTTGCATCTATTTACTTGAATGTTTGTAGCTTACATGATAACATGATCTTAGTAATGGTAGAAATTGTTCTTTATTAACTGAAATAACCTGCAGAAAATTCTCTATTTCACCACAATAGAATTTAGAATTGAAGAAATATAAAAATATGGCATGCTACATTTACTAATATGTAATATCCCTCTGTGAACATTGAGCTTATGTAGGACCTATCTTAGGTCCCAGTGATAGGCATGACTATGTGAAATAAACTATAAGATGGGTTATGTGAACCTTGTCTGCTGTTCTAAAATATCATGGCCTATTTGTGAATCATGTTGCACTTCTTTTAACTTGAAGCGCATGCAAGGACATGAAAGTATATTTTCTTTGCTAAAAGACATGAAAGTATGTTTTCTTACTGTGAAGTCTAGAGCTTTTGAGTCCAAATGGTGTATGTATATTAACATGTGACTATTTCTCCTAGATACTTTGTGTACCTTGATAATTCATATCAAAACCCTTTTTAGTGTACCTAATTGATTGACTTTCATTAATTGGGTCTGAAAACTTAAGTATTATTTGCTTAATCCGTAAGATCCAAAATTTATCCAAGTTGAATGTTATATGGAAAATTCAAGTATGCATGTACCTACTTATGCTTCACAATGTCATATTTGGAACCCTGACTATCACCAGTAGGATCGTAAGAGTTAAAATTAGAAATTTGATTTAAATTGGTCATTGTTTATATCATTCCCAGAATAGAGATTGATACATGCTAGTGCTATTGTTAATACCTCTTAATGTTATTTATTGGCACTAATTAGGGAAATGGAATGTGTCCTATACACCTAGCCTACACCTGCTGGACGGTTATATGTTGTCTATTCCTGATCTCTCTTGAGGTGCTAGTAGCTCTAGTTAAGATCAGAATCCTCGTTAAAATCTAGGTTACAATTATAAGTTATTTCTTATAGATTGAACTATTTAAAGTTACAATCATGCAAGTTTAGCATGATGTAATTTACTGATAAAAGGTTGTGAACTTGTTCTTTTGTATGCTTTACTACATGTCTATGTTTGTGCTAAGTCTTCTATGTCCTTTCAGAATGCTAGGCAAAAGGATGACATATTCTATCAAAAATCATGTTATCTCTAAAATAACTTAAGGTTGAGATTTAAAAACAGTCTTGATGGTTCTGTTTACCTTTACTTATTTCTAGCAAACTGAGCCCATTACTTTTGAAGGAATAAAAAATGAATGTTGAAGATAATTATTGTTTGGGTCATTGGTAGGAATAGGAGTGATGGTTATTTAATATCATATTAAAATTAATTAATATGTAAATGTCCACCTAGAGTCTACCTGAGCCATTTTAAAGAATGCATCTCTTGAAGTTAAAATTAATTTAAAGAAAGTTGTTCATGATATATTTGAGTGGGTTTAATCCCCTTCTCTTGTGGTATGCTCATATTTGACTTTAGTTAACGTTATTTCCTCTTTTTTCTTCTATTAGAATCAATATTTCTCCCGCTTCTCTGCAAATATATTAATTGAGTCATTACCTTATGAAGGTTGCATTTATTGACTTGTATGTTATCCTTATAAAGTGTTGTAGGATTACTTTTTATAATACAACCTTAACATCTTGTATGGATCTCTAGACTTTGTGTATTCAAGTTCAATGATCTGAATATAATCTTGAATAAGCATGTTGACTCTAGTATAACAATCTGTTATGTTAGTAATGTTCCCAAGTGCCTTCACTATGTGAACTAGTTGATGAGAATCTGTAAAATATTGGCCTTCTTCTTTCAAATAATGTGACCTAAATATCTAGAAAATTAGCGTGATGATTTGAATTATATATAACCAAGGTTTGCAGGTTAACTGTAAGGTGGAATCTATGGTTGTATGTTCTATATGAAACGATATGTGTAAATGCCTGCATTTGATGTATTTAATAGCCATGTTCTAAAGTTTTAACCCTATTTCCTTTGCCCATATATGCAACTGTTGAGATTTTCTCATCAATTGGACTAAAGTTCCAATCAATTCCAATCATAGGCAGTCTTTACCCTGAGTAACCCTTGCAACATGTCTTCCGCTATCCCTCAAAACTGTTGGCTTCAGGTTTAAAAATAATAACATGTTTTGACCATAGAAGCATGTAGGTAGTTTTTTCCTTTTTATTTTATATATGAAGTATCTAATTTTTTGTAAAATATGTTGTGTGAACTCCACTGGAGTACCTTATGTTGTTTTCTTCCTTTTATAACTGTATGCCAACGTGTCGAAAGGTTTAGAAAATAACTGATGTGTTAGCCCTGCATGAAGGTACTCATTGTACATTTGGTATGTTTATTATTAGCACATGACTTATTAGATTTTAGTAGCATGTGACTTATCAGGTTAAGTGATTAGCTCAATTTAAACCCTCAAAGGTGAGGCTCCTAATGAGTTAATTTGATCTAAGCGATAGTCAATTGGTGTCTTTTGTTTGGTAGTGTGATAACTAGCTAAAGAAATTGGTTGTTTCTTTCCTCTTTAGTGTGATTTACCTTGTCTCTATAAAATGGAATGAAAATTTAATGGTCTTATGATGTTGGTAAAACTTTTTTGTATGTTCAACTTCTCTAGAAAGGTCTATGACCCTCTATCTATTCCTTATCATCTATTTATATGAGAAAACTGCTCATGAATTAAACTTATGTGCTTTAATTTGAATATTATATGCATAGTTTTTCATAATAGTGTGAACCTTGTTACACTAGAATGATCCCTCAATATCCTTATCTTCTGAACCTAATTGAGTGGAATTTGTAAAGAAGTGATCCTATTTCCTTAAGTACATGGTTCCTTGCTCGAAATTCCATTGTTGGCTAGATTGTCTGCTCTCTTTCTTGACTGTCTCACATATAAAACTTGTTCAAAATGACTATTTAAATTCAATTGATCTTACCAGGTTCTAGTTATGTCTAATAAACTGAATATGCAATATTGGTCAAATTGCTCCTTGTTACAGTGACTGTTCCAGTTTACCTATAACTACTTGCGTACTCTTTGACTTGAAATATTCTCTAAATGGCTATTCAATCACTTTATGTTCATACCTCATGTTGTTGACTTAGATTCATGTTTATGAAACCAAATGTGTATCTCCTCATGCATCTGATTGTGTGCTATTTAAATTAATGTTTATGCAACCAAATGTGTATCTCCTCACGCATCTGATTATGTGCTTTCCTATTCTATTGGTTCACTTAGACTTGTGGTTGATTATGTGATGCTCATAGCATTCTACCTAATGTTAATAAAATCAAAGTCTATGCCTTCTCCTATTGATGTGCTTGTCATTTGAGTCTGCATATATCTACGTGAAGTATGTTTGGCAGTCGTATACCCTGATTTAATTTATTAAATTAGATGCACTAATCCTAATTTTATTTTCTTTACATATCTCCCTCCTCCAATCTCATGGACTCCCTTATTACATATCTTTGGTTTTGAGCCCAATACTATCGATTCAATCTCCAGTGAACGCAAAGGAACAAAGAATTGAAGACCTTCGGAAGAAGAAAAATTTGGCTGGAGGCCGGATTCCCATGCTCATCCCTTGAACCCTTATCTTAATTTTTTTGTATTCTTATTTGACTTACTTTGCATCTGACACTAACAAATTTCGAAGCTTAGTCTAAAACAAATTCCCAAGGATGTATTCTCTTATCTGTTCTTTTGATTTTTAAGAAATTAATTTATTCATTCAATTCACTTTGTTCTATTTACAAAATTGAAACAAATAGAGTTAAATCTACAAAGATCAAGTAATTATCATATTTTCCATATTGAATAGATTTCAAGGCCTTAAAAAATTATAACATTTCTTACTATAAAATATTCACAAAAATCACTCTTCTCTTTCAAATTAGTAAAGTTTTCATAAGAGTGATTAATTTTGCAAATGTGGCAAAAATTTGCCTGTTTTAAAATTTGATAAATCTTTATTGGTTTTGCAACATAAAAAACGTTTTCAAGTAATCATATTTTTAAGAGAGTTAGAAAAATTGGTGAACTCCATTTGGGGATGCTCCCGAGGTGCCTTAAAAACCTTCCCCAAAGCATTAATTGAGTCCTTACCTAGATTTCTAACTTTGAGTTTTGTTCCTATTTTGAAATTCAAAGTTTTATACAAGTTTTCGTAATTTTTTTTAAAAAATTAAGTGGAGGTTCTATTATTTTAAATTATTTTGGAATTTTCTTTAAGTTTCAAAATAGTTTAACACTTACCCATTTTTTTATTTTATTTTACCTTATAAACATATATTTTCCTTTATAATAGGTAAAAGGGAAGTAATACAGTGACACACCCTAGGGTTTACAAATTAGAGATATGGTAGAGACCCCAGATCAGCATACTATTCTGATAGTTCATGATTTGATGGGACAACCACCTGTGGTTCCAGGTTAGATGGTTCATCCACCGGATATTCCGGCGAGACAACTGCTAGTAGTTCAGAGGCTTTTGGTAAAGCTACCGATTACATATTGAGTTAATGAGATCCAAATTCTAGGGTTGGGGCTATAGGTACAACAGTTGTTGAGATGTCGGATGAGAAGCAGAAAAGGTATGAGAGGTTTATTAAGAAGGACCAATTGTAATTTTAGAGTGGGCCAACTGAGTTTTCGACCACTTTCCATGAGCTATTTCATAATGTTGGGTTTGTATAGATTCATGGGTTGATTATATAGTTTTGCAGCTTTGAGGGCCAGCTCGATAGTGGTGGCATGCTTATGTTGATTTTATACTAGCTGGTTATCCCTCTATGACTTGGTAGATGTTTTCTTAAGCATTTGTGGAATGGTATGTGCTCTGCAGTGTGAGATATGTCTTGCATCGATAGTTTGATGAGTTATGGTGGGAGGGTATGATTGTTGATGAGTATGTGTCTTGCTTCTATGAGCTATTGTGACATGCCTTAACTATCTTTCCAGATGATCAGGAAATAATAGCTAGGTTTATGATGGGGTTGGTCACTCCTCTCCAAAGTTAGCTATTCAAGACCTCCCATATTGCATGATGTGATCGAGGAAGCTAGAGGTTTGCGTAGCTGCGCAGGGTCCAGTTTCAATGATAATAGGGGTAAGAAGCCCCGTTCGTCTGGATAGTTTCTAGGTCCCTCATCTAAAGGAAGTGCATCATCTCATTATGTTACCATTCTCATCACCAAGTACTATTTTAGGTATCTATGATGATCTCTAGCACTATCCAGAAAGTTCAGAGTACTTTAAGTGCAACATAGAGTTACTATATGTCTTATTAGAGGTTTCCATGTTAGGGTGGCCATTTTGGGTCTTACAAGTTCTTTACATCATCCTACAGCCCCCGGTGCTTGCTATAATTGTGATGATAGTAGTCACGTACAGAGGTACTGCCCCCAACATATGCAGTTAGAGTCTCAGTAGGATTTTTAGGCCTCTCATGCTCCATTCAGAGCACAGACACCTCCGCATAGAGGTGGATAGACAAGGAGAGGTGCACAAACTTGTTGGGTGCACTTCAGATAGGGAGAGGTTCATGTTGTGCTCCAGTTTAGCCTAGAGGTGGACGTACACAATTCTATGCCTTTATAGGGAGATCTAAGTTTGAGTATTCTTAAGCCGTGATCACAAGTATCGTTCTGGTTTCCCATAGGCCTGCATTTGTACTATTTGATCTAGGATCTACCCACTTTTATATATCTACATACTTTTTTTGCTAGTTTTATATGTTATTTGATGCATTGTCCATACCACTTTGTGTGTCTCCTCCCATAGGTGAGTCCTTAGTTTTGGATCAGGTGTACTGATCCCCTCATGTTGTATTGTTGGGATACAAGACTTGGGTAGACCTATTTTGCTTGATATGGAAGATTTTGATGTTATTTGGGTATGGATTGACTTGCCCCATATCATGCTATTTTAGATTGCCATGTCGAGACTGTTACTTTATCATGCATGGTATTTCAAGGGTAGAGTGGAAGGGTATGTATGGGTTGTATCGTCTCAAAGTTATATCTTTCCTTTACGCTCGAATATTGGTTGATAAAGGGTGTTTATCCTATTTGTCCTTTTTGGAGATGTTAGTGTTGATCCGTTTTCCTTAGAGTCAGTCCCTATTGTTAAGGAGTTAGCTGATGTGCTTCCGATTGACCTTTCTGGTGTTCCTCCTAATAAAGTCATCGATTTTGGCATTAATTTGGAGTCTATCACTTTTTATTCCCTCTTTCTATATGTCTCCCTTTGATTTGAAAGAATTGAAGGATCTATTATAGGACTTTCTTAGAAAGGGCTTCATTCATTCGAGTGTGTCACCTTGGGGTGCCCTAGTCATATTTATATAGGAAAAGGATGGTTCCATGTGTGTGTGCATTGATTACAGGATGTTGAACAAAGTGACCATGAACAACAAGTTTCCTTTCCTTGCATTAAGGATTTTTTTGACTAGCTTCAGGGTGCTGCTATCTTTCGTAAGATTGATTTGAGGTTCGGGTACCATTAGTTGAGGGTCAGGCCTTCAGATATTTAGAAGATAGCTTTTTGGAATAAATATAGCCACTATGAGTTTTAGCGTCTACAACCCTCTCGTATAGAAGCCTAATCCAATAGTCCGAAGCCACACACAATGGGATATAGAAACTCAAATCAATCCAATGACAACAAACATAGGCAGGAATACAAGTAAAGGAAAAAGCAGAAGAAAATGACATACAACCCACATCCCAAAACCTGGTGAGAATGGAAACTGGAGCTACAATATATAGGGTATCCAAAAAAAATATATACAAGAAACTCCTACAAAAGTACAAACTACACAAGGCCTGTTGGGAACAAAATAAAGCAGTCTATCATCAAGGAAATTAGGCTCATCTTGGACGACAAAGCTCACGTTAATCTATGTAATCCGCTGCATCTACCCTACACAATCATGATATCCCTGATAACCCCTGCCAATATCTGCACCACAAAAATGGTACAGAAGTGCAACATGAGTACCAAACAAGGTTCCTATTAGGCATCATAGGACGACCGGCTAAAAAATAATGTACACGTAATTAAGACGAGGAAGTAAAATAGGACAATGATAATACAAAGCGATAAAGCTAGCAAGTAGTGTAGAAAGGTAAAAGTAATCGGCATGCTAAACTATCATTAGGGTATAAGCATAGTTCAATAGGAAAACTAGAGCACCGCGGACATGTACGAGCATGTAACAACATTCGAAAACCTAAAATCGAGGTAAGTGAACGTACCTGGGCTCTAGATAAGCCAACAATTAACCAATCATACTAGCACACCCCGAATAAAAAAAATGGAAGGTAATCGCATCTAGTTAAGTACAGGAAAATAAACACACAAAACCTACCTAGTGTCCCATACCACCGGTAAGTACAAATAGTTCAACCAAAACCTACCGTGACTCCCCCCTTAAGCCTGGTAGGCACGAATAATAGAAAGGTAGGCATACAGGGGTGCTGCAAAGTAATAGAATGCTATCACAAGGTACCAAGGCCTCCCATCAAGTACAAATAGAGCAAAACTCGAGCCTCTGGGACTCAAAGGATAGTACCTCACACTCGAGTGAAAGAAATCAACTCAATTAATACCAACCTCAGGGTATATGCCCCGAATATGTCATACTTAACCCTAGGACTCGGAGGACCGTGAATCACACTCAAGTGCAGGGGATCAACTCAATCAAAATCAAACTCAGGGTCTGTGCCTAGGAGATCGTGCCTCTAAATCAAAATACAAGGTCTAAGCTCTCATAATGCCGGTCAATCACCCCAAGGTAGATAACATGTCCCTTTCCAACCCTGGGTTTGTATAATCAATGCCAATAGAGGAAAAAAGTATCAATCAAAGTCTATGAAAAGACAAAGGCCACCAGCTAAGAACTCAACTCTCAACACTCGCCACATAAGAATTCAAACTAGTCAATAAGGTCCATGGCCACCCCGTGGTAAGGACAGACCTGGGACACATGGCAGAATCTCATAAGGCACAATAAACTGAGGGCTTAGCTTTCCCTACCTTCCTAATCTCATAATGCCTTTCATGGATGAGACTCGATGAAAAGCTCGATCCCCAACACCATCCTTAAGAGGCCAAAGCCTACAGTCCATGTAGGACTTCTGTGCTGCCCATAGCCTATCCTGGATGAGTATGACCCAACCTAAAATTCTCATGGGACTAATTGAAACTTTGGAGTTGGCCCTTTCCACCACTAAACCAACCAATGGGAGATCTGCAATGTCTGCTATACAGAACCTAAAATGGCCACATCTGAATACTAGAGAGATAACTATTATTATATGAAAACTCTGCCAAGGCTAAGTGTCTGTCCCAACTATCTAAAAAATCTAACACACAGGATCGAAACAAGTACTGAAGAACCTCAATAGTCCCCTCAGACTGCCCATCAGTCTGCAGGTGGAATGCTATGCTCAAATCAACCTTTGTACCCATCTCTCTATGAATCGACCTCTAGAACCGCAAGGTAGGTTGTGTACCCTGATCGAATATAATTTATACTATCTCATGGACATATATCTTGGCCAATCTCTCTACACCCCAGGTCGAATGAGTCGACAGGAAGTGAGATGACTTGGTCAATCGATCCATGATAACCTAAATGGAATCAAACCTTCTGGAAGTATGGGTGAGGCCTGTGATGAGATCCATAGTAATTTTCTTCTATTTCCACTTAGGGATAGGGAGCCTCTACATCTCACCGCCAGATCTCTGAAGCTCGAACTTCACCTGCTGACAGTTTAAACACCAAGACATGAAGGGCACTATAGAACTCCTCATACCTCACCACCAGTAATGTTGCCTCAAATTGTGGTACATCCTCATAATACCCAGATAAATTGAGTATCTAAGACAGTGGGCCTCACACAATAAGGTATAAATCAGATCACCAATCCTCAAAAAAATGAGGCTGCCATGAACCCATAATACACCATCAGAGTCTGCCCTAAACTAATCAAAATCACCCAATAATAACCTTTCAAGTAGGTGAACTAGGCGTGGGTCCTCGTACTGGCACTGATGAATCTGATTAAATAAGGATGATATATATAATAATCCACTACGATACCGAAAGATCCAATCTAATCATCATGGTGGACAAGGTCTGGATGTCCCAACCTTGTGGTCTCTTAGAAACAAGAACTGCAGCTAGGCTACCCAAACTCACCACCTTTCAACTAAAGGCATCAACAACCATGTTAGTCTTGCTCGAATGGTAGAGAATACTCCTATCGTAGTACTTTAGAAGCTCAACCTATCTCTGCTGCCTGAAGGTAAGCTGTTTTTGACTCATAATATATTGTAAGATATGATGATCAATGAATATCTAGTAGTGGACTCCATATAAGTAGTGCCTCTAGATCTAAAGAGAGAAAACCACCTTTGCTAACTCCAAATCATGGGTGGGGTAGTTGCACTCGTGATCCTTCAGCTTCCTCTATGCATTTACTATAACATGGCCCTGCTGCATCAGAACACAACCCAGACCAACACTCGAAGCATCACAATACACTATAAAAGGTTGGCCCTCAATTGGTAGAATAAGATCTAGAGAGGTAGTTAGTAACTCCTTCAGCCTCAGAAAGCTTGACTTACACTCAGCTAACTACTGGAAAGGCACATCCCTTCATGTCACTCTAGTCAAAGGGGTTGCAATAAAGGAGAAACGTTGAACAAGATGACAATAATAACCAACCAACCTTAGGAAGATATGAATCTCAGTGATGGAAGTAGGTCGAGGTCAATCATAAACTGCTGTAACCTTAGCCAAATCAATACAAACACCGGTACCTGACACCATGTGGCCTAGAAAGGAGACATAATCTAGACAAAACTCATACTTCAAGAACTTAGTGTATAGTTTCTCAATCCTCAAAGTCTACAATACAAATCTCAGGTGCTCCTCATGCTTGGTTTGACTTCTTGAGTAAACCAGTATGTCATTGATGAAAATAATCATGAATGAGTCCAAATAGGGTTTGAACACTCGATTCATCAAGTCCATGAAGGCTGTAGGGGCATTAGTCTTCGAGACATCCTTAGCCTAAATCCTCAACTGGTGGTAGACAGACCTCAGTTCAATCTTACAAAACACCATGGCTCCCTAAAGATGATCAAATAAATCATGGATATAGGGGAAGGGATACTTATTCTTAATAGTCACCCTATTCAGCTGCCTATAATCAATACAAATCCGCAGAGACCCATCCTTTTTCTTTACAAAAAAATCAGGGCACCCCATGACAATACACTAGGATGGATGAAACCCATGCCAAGAAAATACTACAATAGAACAATCAACTTACAAAGCTCAGCTGGGACCATATGATACAAAGGGATAGAAATGGTCCTGGTGCCCAAACCAACCTCAATAGCAAAATCTATATCACATGCAGGTGGGAGGCTAGGTAGATCAAAAGGAAAAACATTGATAAACTCACTAAAAACTGGCAAAGACTCAAGGGAAGTGTGTTCTACACTAACATCTCTAACATGGGCCAAATATGTATAGATACCACGAGCAATAATTCTATAGGCCCGAAAATAGGATATGACTGAATAGATTAGTGGTTGGTGGGGCTACACATACTAATGATGGTAAATCGGGCACAGAAAAGGTCACAGTCTTAGCATAGAAATCCATGACCACATGATAGGTGAACAAACAGTCCATGCTTAAAATAAAATCAAAGTCTAACATATTCGGCTTGATCAAATCAACCACCGTGTCGTGACCTTTAATAGTCACCTGAAATGACCTATATACTAGATCTACCACTAGGGTTGCACCTACTAGGGTGGATACACTCAAGGGTATAGGAAACTTCTCACTATACACATCCAACCGCACAACAAAGTATAAAGATATAAATGACAAAGTAGAACACGGATCAAATAGAGTCAATGTAGAATGCTTGAGAATAGGTAAAGTACTATTAGAAATCGCATCGGAGGCCAACCTAAGAGTTGTTAGGAAAGATGTAGAGATGGTCCTGAACCCCTCCAAGTGTGCATCCCCATCCCTACCTCTTGCCTCTAGGCCTCCTATCCTAGTCGCCCACACTTCGGTAACTCATATCTGGCCGGTGGCACTAATTGTATGGGTTAAGCTGGTATGACTCAGGTATGAGGGGCTCTATGATGAGGAAAATCCCTAGAAAAGTAGCCCTACTCCCCAGAATCAAAGCAAACCCAATCCAAATGATCTCTGGGGATCGTGGGGCAATCTCTAGCATAGTGGCTCTGCTCCTCACACTCTTAACTACTGTCTCCTACCCGCATGTTTGATGCTACCTTTAGAACATAATATGGCTAGTGGACAAGTAACTCCTTTGATATGTATTGTTATTCAATGACTCTGGAGCGTAGTGAGGTTTGGGAACGGATTATACTAGTAATTAGACCTTAGTAGCTATCCTATGATTTAGACTGTGGCTATAGAGATGATTTAGGTAGGCTAATTCTTCTATGTTCTACCTGAGATGTGTGTGTGATTATTAAATTTGTGCCCCTTTGGACCATAGATAGCCGAGTACGACTATGATAGATAGTTATCTTCCTTTTGTGATATATTGTACCTAACCGAATATAGATTTGATGGATAGTTAGTATCCTTGTGTGATGATATAATGCCCTGTCCTGATGCGAGCCAAGGAATGAGTTGTGTTGGAATGAGGGGTGATAGCCTATGTCAACCCTGTTATGCGTGTTGAACTTGGGCCTTAACTGGTGCCCTCTGGGATATTATGACCTTTAGGCAATTTTTGTGGTTCAATACCGCAGTTGGGATTGGAAAGTATATATCTTATGACTAGTGCCATGTATCCATCCTATGGGTTTCAGTTAGCAGCCTTAGACCAGTTTAGCCTTTGGATTGATTCTTTGTAGCGATCACGAGTTAAACATTTTAAAAGGTAACTTTATTTTGACAGAGTAATAAATGAAAATAGATTTCGCAGATACTTATATATGACGACCCAAAATTCAAGGTCATGATAGTGTTTACAACCCTCCAGTAGACAAGCCTAACCCTATAGCTTCTAGCCACACAATGGGATATAGACACTCAAATTAATCCAACAATAAAAAGTATAAGCAGAAATATAAGTAAATACGGAAGCAGAAGAAACTAATATACAACCAATATTCCTAAAACCTGGTGGAATGGCAATGAGAGCTACTATACAAAGTATTCGAAAGAGAATATATAAGAACCTCCTACAAAAGTACAAACAACATAGGGCCTGCTAGGAATAGAATAAAGAAGTTTACATCAAGAAAACCACGATCAACTAGGATGACAAAGTTAAATATAATCTCTGCAAACCGCTGAATCTACTTCACCCGATCACAACATCTATGATAACCCCTGCCAGTATCTATACTAGGTAAAAGGCACAGAAGTGCAGCATGAGTACCAAATAGGGTACCCAACAAGAATCATAGGCCGACCAGGCTAAATATGATGTACAAGTAAATAAGGCAAGGAAGTAAAATAAGACAATGATAATATAAAACGGTAAAACTAGCAGGTGGTGCAGAAAACTAATGGTAGTCTGCGTGCTAAACTATCATCAGGACATAAGCATGGTTCAATAGGTAAAACCAAAGCACGAGAAATAAGTATAAATATGTATTAATACCCAAAAACCCAAAATCAAAGTGAACGTACCTGGTCTCTAGCTAAATCAGCACTCAACAAGCCATACTAGTACATACCGACTAGAGAAGATGGAAGGTACACACAACTAGTTAAGTATAGGAAATAAACACACAAACCTACCTGGAGTCCCATACCACTGCTAAGTACAAATAGTTCAAAAAAAAACCCACTGTGACTCCTCCTTAAGCTCGGTGGGCACAAATAATAGGAAAGAAGGCATACAGGGACAATGAAAAGTAACAAAACACTATGAAATGGTACCAAGGCCTCTCAATCGGTCTGCGCCCCAAATATATCATACTAAATGCTACAACTTAGAGTACCATGCCTGACACTCGAGTACAGGGGATCTCAGCTCTATAAGAATCAAAGTTAGGGTCTTTGCCCTGGAGGACTGCACCTCTAAACCAAAAATTCAAGGTATATGCTCTAGGAATGGTAGTCAATCTGCCCCAAGGCAGATAACATGTCCCTACCCAACCCTGGGTCTGCATAAACAGTGCAAACAGAGGAAAATAATATCAATCGAAGTCTAAGATCGGCCGAAGGCCACCAGCTAAGAGTTTAACTCACAACACTCACCATGTAGGAAATTAAACCAGTCAATAAGGTCCATGACCACAATGTGGTAAGGCCAGACCAGTACACAAGGCCCCTCATCCTCCCTACCTTAACATGGACTCTAAAACAACAAGTATACAAGCCAAAAGAAAGCTAAGGGATAAAAACCAACCTAAAGTATGCAATCCACTAGGCTAGCCATAATAACAAGTAAAGTACAAATAATCTAGTCTAATAAAGAGAGTAAGCCTAGCCTACCTGGATGCTGACAAAGATCCTCAAAATGTGTGCACCATAGGCCCAAAGCTCCAAACACAGCTAAAAAAGACCTGAAACTATCAAAATATAATTTTAGGGGTTAAAATATTAAGAATAACACTCATCTTGCAAATAGCAAACCAGGTAAAAAAAAAAGGGCCCCAAAATAGGCTCACAGGCCCCACAGCCCCAAAAAAACAAGTAAATACACAAATGCGAAGGCCTTAGCTCAGGGATCTCATGGTCCTAAATTGAGCTTAATATGATAAGAGACTAAAGGAGAAATCAAAGTTTGAATTAGGGAAATCAAATATTTGACGTAACCTAAAAGAAGCGAAACAACAAGAAATACCCAACAACAAGCTTGCACAATCTCCCACACACATCTCTACTAGTTTCCTCATATCAAACCACTCTAAAACTAGCTCCCAAGGTCCATCTATGGAGATTTCTACCAAAGTGAAAATGTTTAAAATGAAGGGATGACCCCTTTAAGTGAGTTGTATGGCCGCTGGGGTGCCCTTTTTGGCCATTGAGGCAACCTTTATAGGGTGAGCTGAGGTTCATTAGGGCTCTTTTCACTAGGGAGAAGCCCTAGGCTCAGAGTGATGGTCCTTGGGTAGCTCGAGGGTCGTTGGGATGAATTTCTATAAAATAGCCCAAACTAAAAATGAAAAACTTGAGATAGGAATTTAAGGTCTAGCTACACCAACGTCGGCATTATAGAGTTAATAAAACTGTTGAATTTTGATTAGAGAGTGTCTAATAAAATTTTACTCTTAAGTTCCACTATTTCAAATCTAAAACTTCAAAATAGGAAAACTGAGATAACAGGAAAATGAGCTACCAGGTCACTGTACTACCAGTCCTTGTATATCATAAATTACTCAAGGCAGCTAGCTAAAAGCTCTCGACACTGGTATAAAAGTAAAGCAAGTAAATGAATAGGCAGGTCATTATATATATCTTCCACGATTGCGCTTATGAGCAGTATGGAGCTATTTTTTCACACGATTTGAGTCTATCTCTCACTATCACTGTATTTTATAGATATTACCTACGTGGCAACAGTTGGTTTGTATTGATATTGGGTTTTTTCCTACATACCTATACTTGAGGTTCCACTATGATATGATGTACAGTCTGAGTTTTATTACTCTTGCATTGATGACTATATTACTAGTGGGATTGTTATGAGGTTTTGTATGCAAGTTCTAGTCACTCCAAGGGGCTTGCCTATCTAAGTCACTCTACTTTGGACATGATGCACAATAAAGAGCATGCCATCACGTATTTAATTTTGTAAAACCCTTTGCATTACATCCCTACGCATTGAATTTTACCCTTCAGAACTTATCAGGGAGTACATATTGGGTTACTTGTTTTCCTGGTAGTACCTACTGGTAGAATACGATGAAGCTCGTGTTTGTTGGCTAGCAGAATTTGGTTGTTCCATTTTATCTTTGATTAGTACTATTTTTGAACTTACTATGTTTTCTGTTAGCTTAGCTTATTGATGGTTTTGTATTTCTTTATGGGTTCTTCCTTGTGCTGGTCACGATAGTGCTCCAGGTACGTGTTCCATTTGGTTATGAGTTTCTTATGGACCAGGTTTTGTAGGTTACATCCTGATAGTAACTCTCTTTTGTACTTGTTATCTATTACTGCACCACTATTAGCTTATCCTTTACTGCACTTACTTGCTATCACTATAGTTAGTATGTTTCTATTGTACATTATATGTCGCTGTCCTACTTACTATTGATCACTCTTACCTTTCTTATGCTTAATTTTGATCTATCGGCCTATGATGCCTATTGGGTTCCCATTATTTTTTTACTCATGCTATATTCTACAGCTTTATGTGATACAAATCCTAGTATGAGAAAGTAGAGCAAACACGATCTTATGAGATAGCTGGTGTAACTCCAGAGGATTTCCTGAGAAGTTGGTATCCTTGCAAACCAATTTTCCTTCTAGCACCAGAGTTATCCTAGTTGGATCCTGGATAGTTATTTTGCCTCATCATGGGTTGTATTTAACACTATCTGTATATAGATGCACTACAACCATGATACTAGGTTCTGGGTGTTACATTTAATTTGTATTTAGTGTCTTACATTTACTTCTCCCCTTCATATCCTTCCCTTTTCCTTTCAGGTTCTTGGTACTGGCCTACCGCTACTTGCTCTTGCCTAGGGTTAGTCTTGTGTGTAGGTGAGATGTAGATTCCATCAAAACTCAATTTCCAGGTCTTGACAAAGTGTTATTAGAGATTTAGGTTCATGGATGTCTCTGGCTATAGGAGCAAGAGTATGGTAGAGTCCCAAAGATTGGTACATAGACGTCTATATATCTTTGGGAGGCTACAAGTCTTTTTTATAGGGATAATTTTTCTTGACTCTTTCATGTGATGTTAGTAGTAGTTTCCTGGTCACTCATCTTGGTTCCTTTCTTCCCAAATAGTCCACATGCAGTCTCCACCTAGAGGTGATAATGCTCCCTAGCCTCCACAAAGAGCTCTAATTTGGGGCTAGGGTAGAGCTCGAGCCTGTGGGCAAGGCTGGGGTAAATTTGAGCAAAATGTTCTTGCAACTGTAGATCTACCTCCACCACAGATATAAAAACTTTTGGATGATGCACTTAGAGACATATGGAAGCATACGATTGATATGTTCGGTAGGGCACCCACTGATAAAGTTCATACTTTAGCATAAGGAGTGGCACAGGGTGCCCCAGCTCCTCCAGTTAAGCCAAAACTAGTGACAGCCCTAGTCCCTCCTCGTCATCCTATTCTAGACGTACCACTAGTTTAGCTGCCGACCCATCCCTAGCCTATAGTTTCTAATGACTTTCGAGGATTAACAAATACTCAGCTATTTTATACGTATGGGCCCTTCGAGATTTTCTAGTGATTCTAGAAAGGATCCTTAGGAGTTCTATATAAGAATTTGTTGTAGCTTTGAGATTGATACAGACTCATGGAGTTTATTTTATTTGGTATCAGTTAGAGGGTCAGGCTAAGGTTAGTGGAGCTCATACGAAGTGAGCAGACCAGTTGGGTCCGTACCTATAGAATGGAATCAGTTTTGATTCCTTTATTTATCATCATATTCCCTAGAGTGCTCATGAGGAACTCGTATATCAGTTTGTTAACTTTTAGTAGGGATCGATGATGGTTTTTGAGTATAAGGCTCGATTTACATA